>QLOY01000935.1:461-23154 GCA_003313965.1 Megacollybia marginata | reverse complement strand
GCGTCTAGATCGACTGGATGAAGCTGAAGATTCTGTCCTTCAAGCAGTAAAGCTGCACCAGCAGGCAAAGCGTGTTTTGAGTGAAGGGTCAGACAGAGCAATCCTTGGGCAGCTTTACATGCAGCTAGATCGGCTGGATGAAGCTGAAGAATCTCTCCTTGAAGCAGTAAAGCTGCACCAGCAGGCACAGAGTGTTTATAATGAAGGATTAGATAGGTTCAGACTTGGAGAGTTGTACATGTGTCTAGACCAACAGAATGAGGCCAAGATGTCTCTCACTCAAGCAGTGGAGCTTTTTCATAGAGCTAAACATACTCAAGGGAAAACAATGGCTAGAGAGAGGCTTGATGCACTTTGTAAGTTGACTACATTGGAAATTTCAGAACTCACCTCATCCTAGTGAAAACAATGTAGTTTGTTGAGGGCTCTGATTTGCAATGGAACATGTAGGTTGATTCCATCTGACATTTATTCAATACACTAGGGTGTAGTCCAAGTGAGTAGTGTGTGAGTCCCAAATATGTAAACACTTTGTTCTGGTTGTGCCTGTATTTCTTGACTCTCAATTTGGTTAGTATAACTTGCATATCCTCTTCCAAACTGTTTTTCGGTTATAAGTCTATTGCTGTCTGATTTGTATCAACACTCAGGCTTGGATCAAGCTGCTGTCAACGTCGCTGCATCAACTCGGATGTTTACTACCTATCATGATCTTCCCAGTTGTACATGGAGTGTAATTGGTTATGGCTGGAGGAGATGCGGGAGCGACATTTACTCTGCTGGCGGCACCATCCGACGATCTCAGATCCGCGGCATCCGGCATATTCGGCTGTTACCATGGCATCGCGCATCATAACAACGCAACAATGGCAGGGCTTTTATCAACACCTTTCTTTCTTTCTCCGTCTTCCACCTTTCCTTCCTTTGTGTTCTGCCTCTGCGAGGTTTCATTTCTTTCCTTCCCACTCGCTCCTACCATCAGTCAAGCCATGTTTTCGAAATTCAGTCTTATCTTTGCGACTCTTTTCGTGGTTCTGGGGTTCCTTAGTCAACCTGGTACGCTACTCTCTCCCATGTTAGTGAGCTGGTGATAAGAGGTGTGTAGTTTTGGGAACCTCTGCAGAAGATCTGCTCGACAAGCTATACAACAAATTCAATAAGAACACCACCACACCTCTGTTGAGCGATATCCCACAACAGTGTTCGGGACAGTGTTCACAGAGTGTTCTTGAGGTATTCAGCATGCATATCTCTTTTCCTTGTCTTTCCATGTGTTTCCTTAAGACATGCCACGCAGAACTGCACATCCAAAGCATGCGCATGCTTGAACCAGGATAGCAACAATATCACTACATGTATGAATTGCCTTGTCCAGGCAAATATGTTGCAGGTTTCGATTGGGAACACTATTCAGGGTGGTGAGCTGCTCTCTTTCTCTACAAATCTTGTTTCTGATAAGGAGCGGCAGACTATGTGAACATCTGCAACAACATGGGTATGGCCATCGTGGATAACCTTAATGCTGCGGTGTCGAATAAGATGTTGGGAGTTGCGGTGTTGGGTGGTGCGGTTGTGATGGGATTGGTCTTGTGGGTTTGAGCAATGAGTGTAGAAATTTTTTCTGTTCGTGTATTGAAGGATTTGTTGTTCGTTATATGTGAGGGAGGTAGGACCTTGGTGAGTCTCTATTTCATTGTTTCTGATACAACATGGTAGACTACACAAACATCTGGGTAGGACAACATTAATACTGCGGTCAAGGGGGTGGTGGGATGGCAAAACATTACATCATGTACACTTACAAATTTCAGAAGCCTTGGGGACCCTCCCTCCCTCCAAAAAGGAAATTTCCCAGCACATGATCACCTAAAATTAGAAAAGCCTTTTATAATCCAGCTACATTCATTTCTAGACTTATTTCCAGTGTAGAAGAGTGCTATATATGCATGTACAATCAGTAAAAATGATGCTTCAAGTGTTTCACAGGTTGATTTAAGGTTGATGTCATCATGTATCACTGTGACAGCATGTGACATGCCACTACACTCTATGGTGCTTACAAGTCAACACAAGAGAGTACTGTGTGGTAGCACTGGTAAGAAGCAAATATATAGCTATGAGGAGGATATTCAATGGATCTGAGCCCTCAGAAGTATGGTTTGACCTGACATACAAATGAATTTCAGCTGACTCGGGACCCCTCCCTCCCTCCATGTGATGTCATGGGTCACCATCCTGCCACCCCCTTGACTGCGGTGTCAAAGGGAATTACTTGGCGTTTAGTAGTCTTTTACCATTTCCCCCGCTGATTCTTTTGGTGAGAACCGACGCAGCAGAGGGACGAGGACCCAAAGGAAACTGCTTATCATTACAATGGTAATGTCGCTGTGCAAGTGTCGGACAGGCAGAAAGAGACGGACGGGGAAGCTGTGGTATTAAGCTCTGTCTTTTTGGTAGTGCCCTGCCAATTCTTACATCATACTTCGGTTCCATTCGGACCGATGTCATCAGTGGTAGTTAAAGCATAATATAATATAACTTGACATTTTATTATTCAATACGACCAATAGAAACTACTGATGCCACCACTTCCTGTCCTTCTTAGTCAGTCAGCGTCTCTGTCACCGGAACGGTCGATTCATCCCCTACTCTCTCTCTAATCTTCTAATGTTACACTCAGTGTGGGCATCATGAATTGAAGACAAATCGGGTAGAGTCAGAGGATGTCAAAAATGAGAAAACTGTGCAGCTTGTGCGAGTGTGAAGCAGGTCAACAATGTCTGCTACCAATCCCAAAACTGATATGCGACTACCCGGTGATCTAATCCGAGTATTTTGTTCAGTTTTGTGACAACGCAATTCTGATGAACTGATAACTGGTCCATTTTGGCTCCATTAGGGTATTTGAGGATAGTCTCAGTCGGAGAAGCTGTGAATGCCAAGCTGGAGCTCGCAGTACTCCATATGGCTGTATGCTCCAGAGGCAAAGGTTACGGAAAATCTTGAGCTCTGAGGCTCTGAGCTTAAAGGTAGTAATTAGGGCATTAGCTGCTGTAAAGTATCAGAAAGAAGTGGCGTACCTGACATAAGACTATGACCTTGTCTCTGAGTTCTAGTGGCCTCGCGGCCTCACTTGAGATACGGATGAGAAAACAGATGTTCCGTGTTTTGAATAGACTGAATTTTGACCTTCTGAATGAAACAAGAAGAGTGAAACGCCGTTGGTAAATAAGCAGCAGCGGACAAACCAGATCTGCAGTTTCCTTCCATTCCATCAGCAAAAATGAGCTGAACGCACCGCTGGTAGGGGTCAGAGCCCACTTTTCAGAACGCATTCGGTGTTCATGGATCCAAGTTCGGAAGTCACATGTGACGTGACACCCTTCTCGACACTTGGTATCGCCCACAAACCCGGTTTTCCAACCAATCCGATGCCATCTACACCACAACTGTGACATCTTGTTGTCTCTCCGGGTTTTTTTGCTGAAATTGTACCTTGAAATGCACCGTCCTCATAAAGCACAAATTGCGCCAACCTGATGCATGATCACTTGAGTGACCCTGTCATTGCAACCTTATCCGGTCCGGTCTGCTCACAATTCCGTGCTTTGCTGATACACGGCTACTGCTTCAATATCACTTTGATACCGGTGGAGTTGACTGCCGTTGAACAGGAGGCAAGATAGCAGTGACACTGTAACAGAACTACTGTTACACTGATATTGATTTACATAGACTCTACATATGTGCTAACAGCTATATGACATGTATTTTGTGACATTACCCACTAGAAGCTATCTCAAGTGGCCATGGATCATATCAAAGCGAATAGCAAGTGAGCTGAACAGTCCCGCGTATATCAAGTCAGCAAGTCATGCGTTAGTTGAACTTGAACATTGACCTTCAACCATGATCTCCTCCTCCAGTTTCCATCTGGGACATGCACTCCAGTCATCTGGGATTCGAGTATCCAAGGTAAGAAGTCTCTTTCACGTCCTACTTGTCATTGACGACACTCAATGCTGCATTGGTACATCACAGTGGGCGGGGCTGTTGAACTCAATTTTCTTCGGAAAATGTCACGGTATGTGCCAGCGTTGTTTTTCTCTCAACAGTATTTTGCTCATTGCCCACATTTACTGTAGATGCACTGAGATTACTCGTAATCGTAGCAAGGAGAACCTTCCAAGTCATGAATCCCATACTAGTAAGTACTCCTGGTGCGTGGTGGAAGGGGGGCGGGGGGTTCGTGCTTCACAGTGACTGTCTTTACTATGTTATATAAGGTGTACTCATAGTGTAATAACAATGCTTTATTCATCCTTATAATGGGTATATACATATTTTCATTCTATAATATAATATCCAGGGAATATCATTGTTGAACAAGACACAGGTGTCGGACCGTGATCACGTGTCGGTGCGACTACTGTTCAGTTCACATCAGTCACACATCCGGGGCTGAATTTAAAGTTGAACATGTGTAGTCACATTGGCGTAACATCTATTCGGCTCAATAGGCGTTTTACTATGGTAAGCCACTGGCCGTGTAGTCTCATCGATACCCTGCCGACCCATCATGAGCGTCTTCTCAACTCGTTCTTGAGCTTGGCTGACGCTTCTCAATTAATCAGATATCTCTGCTAGTTTTTTTTTAACCATGGTCAGTACTCCAACTTTGTTTTTCATATCAAGAGTCGACTACTCTTGGATGCCTCAAACAGCATAGAGTCATCGGGTGTATCGGGATTCTCCAAGATGCTTCCTGAATTGATAATCGATAGGCTCCTGTCCATACCCGCTCACCCACCTGCATCCTAAAAGCTTATTTAGTAAATAGCTATCTATTTGGATCATGTAGCCTAGGGATACTGATTGTTCAGGTGAGCATTTGAGTACCAGAAATCTCTTCACTTCGCTACCATTACTAGCATGATCAGGTACTGCTCAAGTTCTCTGCATCGGAAGGTGACTGCATCGGATTATTTGCATGCAGGACTGATTCGACAACGGACGGAACCGATCCCATCATTGATCTGATGTCATCCAGCTTTGGCTGTTCCGAATGTAAACCCGTCTTATCATATAAAACGCTATTTGGTCAATATACTCACTCCATGATATACATACCATCTTATGACGTCGTATTCCCTCCACTCCCTGAACTGCTGTTATGACTTCAACCCAAACTTGAGCCCCAAAACCAGGGCCAGAACAACAATCACAAAAACAAATATTCCAAAACAGATCCATAGTTTGCGTCTTGCGGGTACTGCTGAATCACGGGCTTTTGTGGTGAGATCTGCTCTGTACATGTACAATGTCAGCAACGAGGGGAGAGAGAGGGAGGGAACGTTACCAGCTCTGGTATCAACCAGTGTTAAAATGGCCAACCTTTGGTGGCAACCTGAGTCCCTTGGGACCCAGGCCATATCAAGCTGGCTCAGATTGATACCATCATTGCATGGCTAGAAGAAGCCTTTTTTGAGACCTGTCAAATTAACTCATGTAGACAGATATGACTGCAGAAAAAGGCAACATTAGCTGGTGGCAGATAAGTGCCTGAGCCACTAAATGGTCAGGATCCTGATTAGACTTGGTGAATATTTGATAAAACCATTTGGCACTTAATAGGCACTCAACACTAGAGCTGCCTTGGTGCCTATAAATAGGACTTGTAATATACAAAAAGGTCAATCCTGATGCAGGCCATGTAGAATTCAGGATTATCCTACCTGTAGGAAAGTGAAAATCTGCAAAATGTTGTCATCTTCACAACATGATACTATATAGCTGATACTATACAGCTGATATAACTATCCAAAATCCTAGTTCTTTGATGTCTAAAAGCCATTGTATGTAGCTTTTGAAACAATGGAAAACTTGACTTGTGACTCACTGAGAGTATCCCATGGTAATCCCTTATGAGGAAGAAGAGCCATAAGTATTCCTTAGGTAGGTATAATCCCTATTCAGAGAGTTGTTACAACCTTACCTGATGATTTAGCCTTAGGGATCATGTTCCTCTAAGTCAGGGATGCAGAAAATCAAAGAGATAGTCATGACATGGCCCTACTAAGCTATCAGTTCACAGGAAGCTGCATATGGTCTTGTGGTGTAGCTGGTAGATTGCCTGATTTGGATTATGTCAGCCTGGGTTCAATTCTCCTTGCTGCCCTTTTTACATTTGTAAATTTCAAAACATTGTGCTCACTGTTTGTTACCTGAGGAAACAAACAGTGACAAGGCTATTTACTAGTGTTTACAGACAGTGACAAGGCTATTTACTAGTGTTTACAGATAGTGACAAGACTCTTTATTAGTATTGACCTTGCAACATGCTAGCAACTCTGGGCAATTCAGTCAGTCTCTTCCTCTAATTGTTTAAGTAGTCTATATAACTATAGTGACCACTGTATAAGGAAAACCTGACCTACAATAACACATGGGTGCTTGGTGTATCAGTACACTTCAAAAGCCTGAGATTAACTTGGAACTCTTTAGGATGGAAAAAGCTGACAAGGAAGGGTGGTGCAAAGAGCTAAACAAGATTGTGGTAAGAGCAGGCCAAGAGAGCAAATCATATGGCTTGCTTCCTTTTGATTACTCCTTTTTGTTATCCATGCAAATCACAAGATCACATGCATACATCATGGCTGCTTGTCTTTGGCTCGTCTGATGCTATGGGACTTCAAAGGCAAGCAGAATTAATGATTGAGGGCTTTCTAGTTATTTTAATTGCCTCTCCAGCTGAAATCATTCAATAATTAAAGTCAAATCAAAGTCATAATCACTCAAATATGTTTGAAATCTGTACCAATTCACACCATAGTCAGAGCAAGCAGTGGTACTCTGCAGAACAGTTGACCCAAAGATATTCTAAGTATTGGTTAGATAATCAATTTAGGCATGTGATATTCACTACATGTAGTGACCCACAGACATCAGTAATAAGGCTCCAACCGTACTATATATATAACTATATAATACAGTTATATCCATATATGTATAGGGCCTTGGGCCTATACAGTAAATATACAGTACATGGATAGTATATAGGGCTACCTTATTTGGGATAGCTTCAAGACATGAGAAACATCTTGGGGACCTATCCAGTGAGTCTCTCAACTAGAGTTTCTGACCAAAAGGTGTTTTGACTCTGAGTAGAGAGGTGGTGGACAGTTATGCGACAAGAAATGCACATGCTGTCACAGACATGTCACACCATCAGCATGCTCAACAGCTTTGAACATGTTCTACAGCCATACAGACCTTGCATTCAGTCTGTTCTTGTCTGAAGAGTATAAGATCTCATGTAGGGGCTCCACCAAGGCTTTTAACCCAGTCAGGCAAGAAACCATCTATATATTGTATATATAGGGTATACACCATATACTGTATATTTACTCAATGGGGTGTATACAGTTGGAGCCTTAATATTCAGTAATGAGCCAAATATACAGACATATAAAGCCATGTTGCTTTCCAACTTACAGCTGTTCCAATATTATTAAAAGGTATCTGGGCTAGAAAATGCATAACAACCAGCCTACCGACCAGTTGCCATCATGGCCGCGAAACCTTGGCGAAACCTCGAAACTTGCTCCAAATAGTTAGATATGCCTCTGATTCTTATACTGCGGATGCTTGTGAGAAGGAAGATCTGACTGTAGTCCAAGAAGCAGGGAGAGTGTTGCGATAATAAGACGGAAGAAAATTGCAAAGTTACCCATTTTGGTATCTGATCCGGTTTGGAGGCCAGCCGATGGTAGCCGATCGTTAGCCGACGGTTATAATGCCAAAAAGAGTAAGCTGGTTGCTACGCATTTTCTAGCCCAGATACCTTTTAATAATATTGGAACAGCTGTAAAGTCCTCTAGCCTTGGTACACTGGTACCCAAGTCAGTCAATAATTTGGCAGTACAGAAGAATATTTTGGTGAAGCCACAGCATCACATTGGCAAGAGTGAAACAAGCAATGATTGTTCCCAGCCTGGTATCATTATGTAACTGGGGTCACACTGTTACATCCCTGTGACAAAAGTCAGCCTAGCCTGAGGGTACCAGGGGTCCTGGATCAGACTCGGAGAATAATCAGTGGAACCGTCCATTTTTTTTGGGCGCTCAGCGGGCGCTTACCAGCCAAGGTCGCTCTGAAAACACCGAGTCCTATAAATAGGGACTCGGAACCGCAGTTGTCTTTTCGAGATTGTTGAAAACATTGTTTTTGTTGTTCGATGATGATTGACATCTAAATTGGGAAGAACGATCCTAGTGCTGGTCTGTACCAGCTCCGTCAGCGTGCGTTCAAGCGCTTTGACTTCATGTCGTGCTTGGACTTCACAATATACCGTTCGTGAGCTTTCGTACCGGCTTGAGTTTACCTAGTGTTTCCCGAGTTAGAGTTCTCTATGGGCACGGGGGAGCTCACCGCCTCAGCAAAGACCTGCATATCTCCACTGTCGACAAAGGCTTTGACGTCCTCCGGTGTCGCATTGGGATTCACTACATACGTCAGAAGAGTCCACCACGGAAGGAAGACACGAACCGATACGATACTGTCTTCAACACGTACCCTCGAGTTGGTTCTATGATCCTGTTCGACGTGTTGGTATTCCTGTAACGCGTCTAGGAATTTTGCTCGGATGAAGCAATCTCCCTGAGAAAACAGCCCACGTACTCTCTCTCCGCATCTGAACCTCACCCGGCATCAGACCCGTCATATTCTCCTCACCTAATCTCCTTGTCCTGTCTCGGATATCATTACTCAGTGTTTTCGTTTCTTCAGTCAGAGAATTCATTTGATTCGTTATATCCTCCTGTTTCAACGAGGGAACGGTATTCAAGGAACGAACATTGAGGGTGGCTATGCTTTGCATGTTACGGTTCAGTTGGGAGATGCAAGGGAGATGAGGTCTTGGATAGTGGATGTCTGTGTTTCGGGTTAGTTTGATAAGTAACAGGCTAGAGCATACCTATGCTAGGAGCCCAGGCCGTCCCCCATTCATTTGTGTCAACTCATGTCATGGGCAGAATCTCATTACTCTCTCGTCAACGAGCCTAGCGTTCCTTTGTCAGCATTTGCGACTGAGATGGATTTGGGACAAAGTAGTAACCGGTCCATTAGGGTATTCGGTATTAGACGGTCGTCTCAGCCTGTATATGTCAGACAATCGAGGCTGTGAACTGCAGAGTATGGGCAGAGTACCATGAACGCCAAGCACTCTGACTTGCCACGTGAAGATTCTCACCGTGACATCATGCTCCATTTCGCTTCCGTCGATCCGATGTCCGACGTCGCTGAAGCAACGCTGAAGCGCTGGTCTGCTCAAATATAACTCGAAAGCTTGGTCAATACGGCTGATAGAGGCATACTACATGCCTCCACCTCCACCTCTCCTGTGGCCCGCCTCTCGCGATCGGCCTTCAGCGGTACTTGCTACCATGTGAGGAGACTCGAAATGGAAATGTTGTATCGATAAAGAGGCAATAGAGAGGGAGCTGTATCCGCATACTGAGGTAAGCATTTCTGTGTTGCTATATCGAATCCGCCCGTGTTCATGACCACTTGGATCCGTTTTGATATCAAGGCTACTGTGTCAACCGACGTGTTTGCCTTCAACTTTAAACAGCATAACGCCATCCGGATGTATACACAACACATCCTGAATTGATTGATAGTTGAGAAGCTCTAATTAAACATCGCTGCCTTATTCAGTTCAGATCTCGTATCAGAGTTACTACTCTCTTGACGTCTCAGGCTCAAGCATTTTCCCGCCTCACCGCTACTATTGAATCGAGCACTCCGTGTCGTCACTCTTGTGCTCCAATGCTGCCAACCGCGTCGGAGGATTTTACTTACGCAGGACTGGCTTTGGAATCTGTCAATCACTGTAGTTCGGATCAGTGATTGACATCTCGGTAGTATATGGCTCTTTACCCGAGTCATTTACTTTTCGCCCAGAATGAGGTTTCATTTGCATCACATGTAGAGGCATCCTGGTACAGATCGGAAAAAAGGGCTGTTAGCTTGTTCTATGGCATCCGGCCGCACACCGGTGCTACACTTGACAAAAATAGATCGATTCAATCTCTCCGAATTGCCAATGGATCTGGACTTCAAGCGAACATGGATGTCTGTCACTTTCTAGTACATTCCAAAATTCAGTTCTCAGTTTCAGACAAAGAGTTAGACCTCATTCAATGCAGCAATGTCTCCCGCGGTCCGCTGATCTATTATAGGATTCGGCTTTCTCCCGACATCTGAACTGCGAACAATCAATCAGTATCATAGGAACGTTTCAACAGCCTGACGTCCACGTGTTTGTCACAAGTGAGACTGCCACGTACTTCACTTCCCCACTTCGAATCCCCTTTCCCCAATGTCGAGCAACCGGAACGAACAGAAAGGCCTTCGGCTGTTGTCATTAGGTGGGCATAGCACTCGACCGGCTTATTACAAGGGCTAAGAACTGTAATACAGATGGAGGCGGAATCCGAGGACTGTCTTCACTCATTATCCTCAAATATATCATGCACAGACTTAAGATAAAGGAAAAGCTATCTGATACACCTCTTCCCTGTGAATACTTTTCCATGATGGCTGGAACCAGCACTGGAGGGTGAGCCGCTCCAATTCAGAATCATTTGATAATAGGCTGATTGTGCTTATGCTTGGCCGTCTCTGCATGTCAGTAGATGAAGCCATAGAGATGTATCCCAAGCTTTCCAAAGAGGTGTTTTCACAGCCAAAATGGACAACAGGTGAAGGAAGGTTCAGTGCAACCAAGTTGGAGCAGGCTATCAAGGAGATAATTCAGATCAAATTAGGAGATGCAAATGCAATGTTAATGGATGACAGAGTGGATGCTTGCAAAGTGTAAGTTCCATCCAATTTTCCTCAATCTCCCATAACTCTAATTGTAGGTTTGTGTGCACTCGAAACAGCCTGAATATGAATGCAGGTGTTGCTGTGCCCCTTAGAACCTATATATCTTCAGAAGATCCAGGTGTAGATTGCATGATCTGGGAAGCAGCTCGTGCCACATCTGCAGCTCTGACTTTCTTTAAAGGCATGAAGATTGGGTCTCAGATTTACATTGATGGTGGGATGGGGCTTAACAATCCCATTCAATGCCTGCTCAAAGAGACAATGCAAGTCTTTCCCAATCACCATCTTTCCTGTATTATCAGCATTGGCACTGGTAAAGGAGATACCATTGCTTTGACAAATCCATCTTTCCTCCAGAGGAACTTCATACCTACTAATGTTATCAAGGCCATTCAGGCAATAGCAACTGATTGTGAGAAGGAGCATGAACAGGTCACACATCACTTTGCCAATACTTCCAATGTCTATTTCCGATTCAATGTTGAACAGGGAATGCAGTCAGTATCACTCTCTGACTGGGAGAAGCTTGCAAATGTTGAAGCACATACATCTAACTACCTTGGCCTTGAACAGGTGAAAACAAATCTGTCAGCAGCAGTAGATGCATTGCATGCAGGTGCAAATATAGTCCCTACATCACAGCTCAGTATGTCAACTGCTTAAATTGCTTACCAGTGACAATGACATTCTCTCTTTTGTAGCTGGTGTTGTCCCACCCAGGCCAGTATTAAGTGAAATAGCTCAAGCATAAGCTAACAGTTGTTTAGAACCACATCCTCCCGCCCTAAAAGGTTACCTCCAAACCCAGTCCTGCTTATAGGTCGTGACAAAGAGAAGCAGGCAGTTGTCAAATCAATTCTGAGACATGAATCATGCATCATCTGTGGCACTGGTGGTATAGGGAAAACCAATCTGGCTCTTGCTGCTCTGCATGATGATGAAGTCAAACAGAAATTTGGATTGCAGCAGTATTTCCTGAATTGTGAAACTTCAATCACAGTTCAAGCCTTCTACATTAGTCTTGCTGATATGCTTGGAATCCCACAAGAGCAGAATAACACACATCTTCAAGACAGTATTCTGGATACCCTCTCACACCTCATTTTAGCACATGGAAATGTGGTGTTATGTCTTGATAATTTTGAGACTGTTTGGGATCCTCCAGCATCCTGGATCCAGGTTGAATCAGCTCTCTCAGACCTTGCTCACCAGCCCAACCTTTCAGTCATAGTCACAATGCGTGGATCTACTCTTCCACATGGAGTAATGTGGTCTGAGGCAATAGCAGACTCACTGCCTCCACTCTCTTTTCCTGATGCCTTTGCAGTGTTTCACCAACATTCACACTGTTTAGAGGATGATAAGTATGCAAAGGAACTTGTGACTGCAGCCAGTGGTATACCTCTTGTTCTGACATTGCTTGGCAGTTTGGCAAATGGGAAGGAGGAAACTACCAAAGGGGTCTGGCACCGGTGGCAAAGGAGTACTGCTGTTGCAAGCAGAAGTGATGGAGAAAGGAGTCGTCTTATGGATTTGGATACCTCTATAACTCTATCTCTGGAAAGTCCCCGATTGAAAAATACCCCATTTGCATGTCTTGCACTGGCAGTTCTGTCTCTTCACCCTGCAGGCTTAGCAAAAGACTCGGATATTCTCTCAGATCTTTCTGAGACCATGTTTCCCAATAACTCTGATATATTGCATGATTCTTTGCAGAAGCTTGTTCAGACCT
Source organism: Megacollybia marginata (assembly GCA_003313965.1). NCBI lineage: Eukaryota > Fungi > Basidiomycota > Agaricomycetes > Agaricales > Porotheleaceae > Megacollybia > Megacollybia marginata. The sequence continues at coordinate 10,531 of QLOY01000935.1, read as the reverse complement.
CCTTGGCCAATATTGACTGGGAGCATCGATTCAAACTGCTTAATCCTATTAGCCACTTTGCATCTACTAAGCTTGATCAATTGCTGTCATATGAGTATGCATTCAGGCTTGTGGGGTTTTATATCCAATACATATCTGATCATAATGTCTACCACTATAGCAATCATGATATTGTAAGGCCAGAACTTGGGAACATTGACTGCATCTTGCTCTATGCATTGTCCCACTCAGAGCTGGCAACATGTGCAAATTTAGCAGAGGCAGTGTGCTCACACTCTTGCTGGATGAGATACCTAGGTGGTCCATCTAAGTATACAATTGTTCAAGTGCTAGAGAAAAACTTCCTATCAGCCTGGGAGAGGGCAGAGTGTTATTTTGAGCTTGGAGAGATTTACAGGCATCTGAACCAGTTGAATGAAACTGAGGAATCTCTCCTTCAAGCAGTAAAGCTGCACCAGCAAGCAAAGGATATTTTGGGTGAAGGGAAAGACAGGTTAAGGCTTGGAGAGCTTTACATGCATCTAGACAGGCTGGATGAAGCTAAAGAGTCTCTCCTTCAAGCAGTAAAGCTGCGTCAGCAGGTAAAGGATGTTATGGGTGAAGGGTCAGACAGGTTAACACTTGGAGAGCTTTACATGCGTCTAGATCAACTAGATGAAGCTGAGGAATCTCTCCTTCAAGCAGTAAAGCTGCACCAGCAGGCAAAGCATGTTTTGAGTGAAGGGTCAGACAGAGCAAGACTTGGAGAGCTTTACATGCGTCTAGATCGACTGGATGAAGCTGAAGAATCTCTCCTTCAAGCAGTAAAGCTGCACCAGCAGGCAAAGCATGTTTTGAGTGAAGGGACAGACAGGTTAGGACTTGGAGAGCTTTACATGCGTCTAGATCGACTGGATGAAGCTGAAGAATCTCTCCTTCAAGCAGTAAAGCTGCACCAGCAGGCAAAGGATGTTTTGACTGAAGGGACAGACAGAGCAAGACTTGGAGAGCTTTACATGCGTCTAGATCGACTGGATGAAGCTGAAGAATCTCTCCTTCAAGCAGTAAAGCTGCACCAGCAGGCAAAGCATGTTTTGAGTGAAGGGTCAGACAGGTCAAGACTTGGAGAGGTTTACATGTGTCTAGATCGACTGGATGAAGCTGAAGAATCTCTCCTTCAAGCAGTAAAGCTGCATCAGCAGGCAAAGAGTGTTTTGGGTGAAGGGTCAGACAGAACAACACTTGGAGAGCTTTACATGCACTTAGATAGGCTAGATGAAGCTGAAGAATCTCTCCTTCAAGCAGTAAAGCTGCACCAGCAGGCACAGAGTGTTTATGATGAAGGATTAGATAGGTTCACACTTGGAAAGCTGTACATGCGTCTAGATAGAAAGGATGAGGCCAAGATGTCTCTCACTCAAGCAGTAGAGCTTTTCCATAGGGCTAAACATACTCGAGGGGAAACAATGGCTAGAGAGAAGCTTGATGAGCTTTGTAAGTTAACTACATTGGAGAATTCAGAACTCACCCCATCCTAGTGAAAACAATGTAGTTTGTTGAGGGCTCTGATTTGCAATTGAACATGTAGGTTAATTCCCCCTGACATTGTTCACTATATTGATACCAGGTGTGAGTAGTGTGTGAGTCCCAAATATGTAAACACTTTGTTCTGGTTGTGCCTGTATTTCTTGAATCTCAATTTGGTTAGTATAACTTGCATATCCTCTTCCAAAATGTCCGCTTTGGTCATAAGTCTACTATGGCTGCCTGATTTGTATCAACACTCAGGCTTGAATCAAGATGGCAAAGTTGCTGCATGGATGTTTAATACCTATCGCAATTTCCCCAGTTGTACACGGAATGTCAATAGATTGTTCTGGCTGGAGGATGTTGTGAATGATGCGGGAGCGATGAAGGACACTGTATCCAGCACGGTTATTCCGCCGGCGGCAGCATCCGACAATCTCAGATCCACGGCACCCGGCATATTCGGCTGTTACCGTGGCATCACGCGTCATAACAACGCAACAACGGCAGCGCTTTCATCAACCACCTTTCTTTCTTTCTCCGTCTTCCACCTTTCCTTCCTTTGCGTTCTGCCTCTGCGAGGTTTCATTTCTTTCCTTCCCACTCGCTCCTACCATCAGTCAAGCCATGTTTTCGAAATTCAGTCTTATCTTTGCGACTCTTTTCGTGGTTCTGGGGTTCCTTAGTCAACCTGGTACGCTACCCTTCTCTCGTGTTAGTGAGCTGGTGATAAGAGGCGTGTAGCTTTGGGAACCTCTGCAGAAGATTTGCTCGACAAATTATACAACAAATTCGACAAGAACACCACCGCACCTCCGTTGAGTGATATCCCGCAACAGTGTTCGGGACAATGTTCGCAGAGTGTTCTTGAAGTGTTTAGTGTGCGTATATTCCTTCTCCTTGTCTTTCCGTGCGTTTTCTTAAGACGTGCCACGCAGAACTGCACATCCAAAGCATGCGCATGCGACAACCAGGATAGCGACTATATCACTACGTGTATGAATTGCCTTGTCCAGGCGAATACCTTGCAGGTTTCGATTGGGAATGCTATCCAGGGTGGTGAGCCGCTCTCTTTCTCTACAAATCTTGTTTCTGATAACGCTTACTAGACTATGTGAACATCTGCAATAACATGGGTATGGCAGTCGTGGACAACCTCAATGCTGCGGCGTCGAATAAGATGTCGGGAGTTGCAGTGGTGGGCGGTGCGGTTGTGATGGGATTGGTCTTGTTGGTCTGAGTGATGAGCGTAGAAATTCTTTGTGTTCGTGTATCGAAGGAGTTGTTGTTCATTATATGCGAGTGAGTTGAGATGAATGCATGTACGTTGCAGGCTGTGAGCTATATCTACAATCTAGCGCCCGACAAGCGGCCAAGCTCTGCTGAGCGGTTCCTGCTTTTCCGGTCTCCTTCCATTTACCATAATCAGATAGCTATGCATTACCTGTTCTGCGAATCTCCGTACTACATATATTACTAGCTTTAACTGGACGCGTCACAGCTACTAGACACGTGCTCCACAGCATGGTCTACCCCTCACTCTCACACATCTCCCGAACGCTCTCAACCCTCCTCACTCTCCTCCCCGCAACCGAAATATCCAAGCCCCAAATCCTCTTTCTAGCCGGTGAATCCACAGGCTACCGACACGACACTGACCGCGAACTGGTCTTCCGACAGGAATCCAATTTTTTCTATCTCACAGGATGCGACATCCCCGGATCCTTTCTCTTAGTAGCTTTTCAGAAAGGCACAGGCTTGGAATCCCACCCGAGCGTCAAACTCTTCATTCCTCCAACCCAAGAATCTGATTTGATGTGGTCTGTTCCTCCACCTAGTCTTAGCGCTGCGAAAGAGATGTTTTTGGGACAGATTACTACTGCGCATTATACGACAGAGCTGGTTCTGTCGATCGAGACGCTTCTGAAGGCGTTTCCTGATGCCTTGTTTCATACTCTTCCCCGGGATTCACCTCTTTTCCCAAAGACGAACGAGGAGGCGGTTGAGAGGGTGGTGAAGAGCGACGAAGCCGGGATTACAGATTCGTTCCTTTTGCCTTCCTTACACCGTGCAAGGATTCTCAAATCCCCTTCTGAAATCGCTCTTATTCGCAAAGCCAACGCTATCAGTTCTCGAGCTCACGAGACTATCATGAGAGTGTTGGGGAAGGGCGTCAAAAACCCCGCTCGTCTTCAGCACGGAAAAGAGACAGCGCTTCTCCCAGAGGAATGGCTGATCGAGAAAGAAGCCGAGGCTGAAGCCATCTTCGTAGCCTCTTGTCGTAGGGAAGGCGCGCTCCACCAAGCCTACCTCCCCATCTGCACATCCAACACCCGTGCAGCAACATTACACTACTGTTGTAATGACAAAGAATTTGCCTGGGGTCCCCCTCCCCCATCTCACCCTTCTGCTACATCGATTCTCACCAACAGAATCAACGGTGAAAGCGGAAGAACCCTAAACCCCCAACTCATCCTCCTCGACGCAGGCTGCAAATACTCAAACTACGCATCTGACATCACCTGAACTCTCCCCATTGGAAACGGCGGTTGATTTACCACCCATGCAGGCCGGATCTATGACCTCGTCTGGGAGATGCAGCAATCTGCGTTCGCAATGCTCAAATCGGGTGTTCAATGGCGGGATGTTCATATGACTTGTCATCGGGTTTTGATTCAGGGGTTTTGGAAGCTTGGGATCTTTAGGGATCCTCATAGCGAGGGGAGACCGGAGTTGAGGAGAGAGGAGACGGATGAGAGTGTGGATATTGTGATTGCGCCTGAGGTTTCGTCTCATTCTAATGAGGTTAGGGAGGTCCCGAATAACGAGATTCCGGAAAGTCTTCTCACTACCATCCTCTCAACAAACCTTTCCACAATCTTCTTCCCTCACGGCCTCGGACACTCTCTAGGCCTCGACGTACACGACGTTCCCTCTGCTTCTCATCCTCCAGGTTCGTTCCCCCTATCCTTTTCTTCTCCGTACTGATTATTCGATTCGTAGGCAGCATAGACGAGAAGGATGCGTATACGAAATACCTCCGCTTGACGATCCCATTAGAGGAAGGAATGGTGGTGACTGTAGAACCGGGGATATACTTTCACGAGCATTTGTTGAAGGGTGTGAAGGGGTCGGTGTGGGTTGATCATGATGTATTAGGTGGGTCGTCTTTTTGGGCGCTTGTGGGCACTTCCTTTCCTCTTTGTCTGCTGTCAGACATTTCGTTCGAGGCTTTCATTCTTTCTTCCCCTCTCCATCCTGATCATGCTGACCTCTCTCTCTCAGCGGAATACATCCCAATTGGTGGCGTCCGCATCGAAGACGTCGTCCACATCACTGCAGACGGATATGAAAACTTGACTACCGTCTGGAGTGAGAGATCGTGGGTTGAGAGTGTTTGTTCTGGGGAGATTTAGGTTGGGGGGATGCTTCGAGCACAATATGAATCAATATAACATGGTTGTAGGTCAGGTACGTGATCGAGTGCATGATGGCGACGGAAGGAGTGGGGACTTGGGACCAAAGGACAAGCGCCCAACAAGCACCATGTCAAGTAACCAATGGAAGTTACCGAACCAAACCTTTTTTTGGGCTCAGTGACATCAAAACCTTCCAAATCGCTGCGGAGAGCTGAGGGAGGTCTGCGATGAGGTGCGTGTATATACGGGCAGAAGGTCGTTTGTATTTACATATACGGCCTTACAAGACATTACTCCAGATGCTCACACAATTTCCTTAAGTTTCTGCGGTCTCCGTGACTGGCAAAGCGTCATAGGTAAGACCGGCCTCAAACTTGAAGCAGTCAAAGAACTATGGGGTGATCATGCCATCCCTGCAGACATCACTGGCAGAGAGATTGTTTCAGGTTATCTACACAGACACATCTACGCGTTTCCGGATGCTGCAGTAGGATTCTATTTTGCTGGAATATATCATTACATTGAACGTACAGGCCGCGCAGGAGAATCGAAACTGAATTTCTATCACCTTTGTCTTCGCTGTTCATTAAGGCCTCACAATCAAAGTGCCACTCTCAAACTCGCACTGTGTACAGCGCCTCGTAAAGATCTTTCTGTTGAGTGTCAGGCTAATCAGTCTCTGGTGGACCACAGGCTCGAATTATGGATGCCAGGACACAAACTTCATCCCATCTCAGACTCAGTCTTCCATTACACATATCGTGTAGTAACAAGCATCCAGTCTGGTTACACGAGTCTTCCATCTTTAACATGTCTATTGAATTAGTTGCGAGACTTGGAGTCTTTTCTCACGTTCCAATGAGTCACCTGTTGCTCTTGGCTCGCTCGCGCACTCAACTATACTGTCATTCGCTCCACCATCATTTACAAATTTCAAGGAACTGTATGATCGCGAATCTTACGCTAGCACCATCCTTCAAGACATGCCTCTACTGCAGAAATCATAAGCTATCGATTATCTTTAATATCGCTCCCTCTACTCACCTTCAATTGCATTTAACGAAACCATTTTTTGTTGGGGCGCCTTTGTGAGTCATGCAACCACAAAATCTTTTTACAGAGTAAGTTGAAATCTCATGTTGAAGACGTGCCAGACTCACTTGGCCTGGGCCTTCTTCCCTTTACTGACGATGGTATACACTACTCGGTCAGTGCCCAGATCCTTGGTCCTACCCGGTTGGTATGTTGGACTGGTCAGAGGGTACTCAATCAGACTGTTTTTATTGCATCCCGAAAAGTCAAGGTTATCGGAGTTCCCGTACTTGTGCGGATATTCACCAACTGGTCAAAAAATGAGTAATTTGAGTGGTCAAAAGATTTGAATTACGAGTAAGTTTTCGGATCGGGATCGGCTCTGTACGCTGTAGTAATAGCGTTGTTGACGTTGCTACTTGTCCATTCGGTAGTGCCGCAGGTGCAAGCCGTGGCAACCAGCACCATTTGTGCGTCACCTTCAAGTTCAAATTCCATTGGACCAGCCAAGACCATAGAGGCAAGGGCTGAGAGGGTGATAGTAGCGAAATAAGTAAGCTTCATGGTACTGGGTGAGGTAGAGTGGAGCAGAAAGACTGGGGGGGCACCAGGTCAGAGAGGCCTGGTAACTTCCTTGTCACCTCTGTCGTACTTTACGGTGCGGGAAGCGGTGTTAAAGCTCAGAACCGAGGAAAAGGGAAGGATTGGTATCAACACACAGATACGCTTAATGAACCCGATGCCACCTGGGGATGGTTCGATATCGTATCGACGCTTATGGACATGGAGTCGTTGATTGAACCTGGATTCGATCGACCACTTCCTGAAAAAGTCTTGACAGCGTTCAAAGGCTTGCCGGAGTATATAGGTGATGGACAGGTAGAATTGAAGGATATGTCTTCGAAGGATTTATGGGCCAAGTTTAATTGGGTAGAGGGAATGGCTGATCCTCCTCCAGCTCCAGAGCGACCTAATCGAAATCCTGAAGATGTTCTCGAAGGGGACATTCCAGTTCTGCACCCGGGTGATCCTGGTTACGAGGAAGAGTGAAGCAATGGGTATAGCGCAAATTGTATAGTAGTTGTCAAATTCTGGTTATCAATCTTATCTCTCATGTTTGCGACATCATAACGCTCAAAGTTGTTAGCGACACTTAGCCTCATAACCGAGGAAGTGAGGAAAACCTCCCTCCATCACGTCAACAAATGTTGGGATCCCATCAACCTATCACCCGGCACTTGGCAGCAACGGTTACTTGGCAAAAAGATTCGAGAAGGGTGAGTCAATGACAAGCTCAAGATTCGAGGTTGATGCACCTCAATTATGATAGGTTGGCGAGGTATTGATGAGAATAGCCCAAAATTGTGAACAAACCGGATCCAGGCTATCCAAGGTGATAAAAGTATATGAGTCCGGAGTTGTGAAACTGAATGAGCATGCGTCAAGCAAATGTCAGTGAATTTGGGATGGTCAGCTGGTTCTTTGTAGAGATGATGCATTTTCATGATACACAAAGGTACAGTTCCAGCGAAGAGATCAAGGAGAAACCTACCACACAGTTGTAGGACCGAGCCATGCATCCGTCTCCGAGAAGAATGATGTCATGTCACATGTCACGAACTTGGCGCTAACCTGTGCTAACTCACAAAGGCTCTGACTTACTAACAGTTCGTTCAGCTTTGTTTCCCTTTACGCTTACTGAATGACCCCCTAGGCTGTCTTTTGATACACCTCCCCAAGCTGCGATATTCTCAACATCATCCGAGCTTTGAGCTGGTATGTAGGTATGTTGCTAACCTTTCCACAATCTTCTTCCCCCACAGCCTCGGACACTCTCTAGGTCTTGACGTTCATAGGGACCTGAAACAGAAACATCCCTCGATCTCTGTCCTGCGACTCACTAGTACTCACTTCTTCAGTCGGTCAGCGTCTCTGCCACCGGAACACTCGATGTCCGTACTCTGACATCATAAAGTACGTGCCCCATCCCGACGTCACTTTGTGTCAAAACCAAATCAGTAATAGAGAGCTTTAATCATATAGCTGTCATAATAGCTAGCATTTGGCTGATGTATTGAATGCAATATGACGAATCCATATATTCAGGTCCATACGCAGTGACATCAAAGTTTGACAGATTGACACCCAGGCCGAAGAGAACGATCAGTGGTGCAGAAGGCATACTGAATGACGCAAATCGAGCCGTGACTGTATGCTTCCAAGGACACCGAAGCAAAGGCTACAGAGTTGGTCACCATTATGAGAAAGAAGCGGGTGTGGCGCTGACGAACGGAATATGGTTCTATCGATAAGCGCGAATAGAGCGAATGCTGGGGATGGAGGGAACTCTGTGTGTGTTCGGCCGAAGCTATTGATGGAAAAGCAGCAGCGGACGATCAGATACAACAATTTCCGCACAGTGCGATTATGATCAAGGGGTTTCTGCTGTAAAAAGAGCAGCTCTTCGCATTGGAAATGATTCGGTCCTGGGTTTGTATGTGGACGGCGTTAGTTGTGGTGCCTCAGGTTACATGAGAAGGGGACTTGGAATCAATACGTAGACGTTGGGTATTCAGCGCTCAGCCCCAAAAGGTCCGTTAAGACATAGGGAGGACGCGGGTCTCTCAAGCAACTTGGCAGACTCTAGAGAGCATCCGGACCATGTATAAGAGAGTCTGCGAGACATTATCGCTGCGTAGGATAGCAAGACCACGACGTACCTCTGTCTGCTTCAGATGACATTGGGAATATCGCAGCTTAAGGATGTGTATTAAGAACAAGACCTGCTGGTGATTCAGTAAGCCAAAAAGAGCTGAACGAATCTTTAGTACCACTAGCAGGGGTCAGACTTTTCGTTACGCGTTCGGCATTTATGTCCAAGGGTGTGACATGTGATGTGACAGCTCTTCTCTGACGCTCAGTGTCGCCGGGCGGTTTTCCAGCCATTCCAATACTGTCTACACCACAACTGTGACACCGTGCTGTCTCAATATTCTTCAGCAACTGCCAAGTGTCCCTCGGAAAGTTGCTATTGATAGTATTCTACGTTTTGAACTGAGGTAACTTCGTTCCTATGTGATATTGATTCCGCTTGTGTTCGTAACCACTTGGATCCACACACGAGACTCCATTTTTATATCGAGGCTGAGGCCATTGTGCTGACGTGTTGCCTCAAACAGCATAACGCCTCCTTCCTTCCTTCCATCCGGATGTATCGGAATTCTGCAAGACAGATGCTTCCTGAATTGATAATCGATAAGCCACCTGCCCACCTGCATTCTACTAATCAGACGTCACTGCCTTATTCAGTTCAGATCTCGTATCAGAGCTACTACTCTCTTCACTTCTCAGTCTCAAGCATTTTCCCGCCTCACCACTACTAATAGATCGAGCACTCCGTGTCATCACTCTCGCACTCCAATGCTGCCAACCGCGTATGAGGATTTGTACTTACGCAGGACTGGCTTTGGAATCTGTCGATCACTGTAGTTCGGATCGGTGATTGACATCTTGGTAGTATATGGCTCTTTACCCGAGTCGTTTACTTCTTGCTCAGAATGAAATTTCATTTGCATCACATCTAGAGAATTTCATACATCGGCATCCTGTACAGATCGGAAAAAAGGGCAGTTAGCTTGTTCTATGGCATCCGGCCGCACACCAGCGCTACACGCGACAAAAATAGATCGATTCAATCAGTTGCCAATGGATCTGGACTTCAAGTGAACGCGGATGTCTGTCACCTTCTAGCATATTCCAAAGTTCAGGTCCCAGTTTCAGACAAGGAGTTACGGCTCATTCAATGCAGCGATGTCATCCCTCGGTCCGCGCATCTATTCTTGGATTCGGCTTTCTCCTGACAGCTGAACTGCGAACAATCAATCGTTCAACAGCCTGACGTCCACGTGTTTGTCGCAAGTCAAACTAAGACTGCCACGTACTTCGCTTCCCCACTTTCAATTCCCCTTTCCCGATGTCGAGCAACCAGAACGAACAGAAAGGCCTTCGGCTGTTGTCATTAGGTGGGTATAGTACTCGACCGGCTTATCACAAGGGCTAACAACTGTAATACAGATGGAGGCGGAATCCGAGGACTGTCTTCACTCATTATCC
>QLOY01000931.1:0-16791 GCA_003313965.1 Megacollybia marginata | reverse complement strand
TTGTTTGTAAACTAGGGCTCTGCACATACCCGGGTCACCCCTAGTGTCCTGAGTGTCCTGGTACATCCTGGGTAGACCCCCTTAGGTCTCGAGACATCCCCAGGACCAGGGCACCTTTTTCCTGATGAGGGTTGCGGTTTCCACAATTGGGTTTACCAAAATGCACGTTGAGTAGACCATGCATGTCCGCAATCTTACAGTGAAACAATCCTGGCATCCAGATACCCCATCCAAAGGAAGAGTACCCTCCTTCCTTTCCAGCACGAAGATTAAAGAGGGCACGAAGACGTGCCAGTGAGAGCTGGTCCCCAGCGATGATACGCAGCAGCTCCGTAAACCATGGTTTGTCTGTGATTTGTAATTCAGTCACGATTGCATCCTGTACCTCTGTGTTTCCTGTTATAGATGATTCATCAATCTCGAAGGCAGGAAGAGGATGGAGCTCGGTACAATGAACCTCAATATGGTCACTAGTCTTTGGAACAGTTTTCTGCAAGTCAGGAAGGAACTTTTCAAAGTCCGGACCGCCATGTTGGACAATGATTCGCATAATACAGTGTATGAGACATTCTTTGAAGAAGCTGGCTTCCTCCGCTGTATGCAAAATTTCAGAAAGTTTGAGGCCTGGTGCTCGGTCAAAAGAGATATTGTAGTCGGATTGCTTGAGCTGCTCTGCTGATGCCCTCCACAATGGCCAGATCGTAGCACATGTACCATTTTCCTGAGTATCTGAGCAATAAACTTGAGCCAGTATTCAGGTACACTCTGACACTAACCGTGGCGTCCAATAATTTGCTCAGCATTGTTGAACCGCATATTGATATTATCATAGACGGTCCCAAACAAACCGATAGATGCAACTGCCCGTGTAACAGAACGTGCCGAAGTTGATAGCTGTTTGAGTGTACCACCTCGCGGTGGTTGAACTGTCTTGCCTGCAGCGAGGTCTCGAGCATCTTGGTCACGCTGTTTTTTCGACCGTGTATCGTTGGCGATAAGATTAGCATAGCTCTCTGCAATGCCAAGGTGTGAGAGAACAGATATTTGCTGTCGTTGAGAGCCTGTAGCGTAGAGATATAAACTCATCAAACACTTTTGGATGTTATTGGCCTGACTATACTCTCCAAAACATGCCAGAGTGGCCGAGGCAGTTACCTGTTCAGAAGTGAGTATCAGGTGATGAGATAGTTTGTATAGATGACATGCCACTTCTGTGCGGATCTGACGTTCATCACTCTGCCTCTTTAATCGGTGTGGACTTGCTGTTATCACAGCCAGAACGGAGCTCATTACCTTGGCCCATGAATCTCGAAAACTCCGGAATACATTGTTCAGATTGAATCGGAACACTTTGTCAATTGTTAAGGCTTCCTGCCTGGTTTGCAAAATGCCCGACTCTGTTACCAGTCTTGCTTCTGACACCATCAAACGGCGTACGCGTTCTATAGCCCAATCCTTGACTATCTGACACACCGTCTCGGGGGTCGGGGTGGCCGTCCAGAAATCTAACAGTCGAGTAATACTACCACTTTGCTGAAAAAAGCTTCTCCACCGATACTCTCCATGACCCTGTGGATTGAAGACGTGATCGGTAATGTCAGCAAATGTGATACCCTTGTCTTCAAGCCGCTGTAATGCTTCTGAAATAATAGCACCTTTATTCTTCTGTCGTTGAAACTCTATCTCAGCCAGTCTGGCTAGGGTCTCTGACTTCTTAAGGTGCATAGTTGTTGCCCGTTTTTTCTGAGCCTTCTCCCGGATTTTAGCAGCTCGTTGTGCCTTTGATCCTTTAATGGGGCTGGTAGGGATGACACCGGGATCACTTGATTCTGTGGCCTCCTTCTCTGTTGAGTCTTCAGTCTCGCTTGGATCAGAGTTGTTGTCCCAGCATGGCGGGCTCAATGGAGGCAAAGAGGAGGGCATCTGGAAATAAGTTTCAATTGTCTCGTGATCGCCACACAGCCTGTTACCCCTATACAAACCCAGATGGCGCCAAAGAAAAAACGCAATTACCCATCCACTGTACATTTATTGTCTAAGCGAAAGACAATGTCTTCAGAGGATCCTTCACTGGAGAATTTGGCAAACGAGATTGAGAAGCATTGGGGCTGGGAAACCAATTCACTGCATCAGTTTCAGATAGCTGCCATTCGTGCACAACTCACTGGGAAGGATCTGCTTGTCCATGCAGGCACTGGTTCAGGAAAGACTGTTATTGCTGCTGGTCCACATGTTCATCCATCCAGCCAAGGCAAAGTGACAATCTTTGTCTCGCCCCTGATTGCATTACAAGACGAGCAAGTAAGTACTTCCAGCAATGAAACACGTATCTCTTTACCCGCTGAAGGTTGAGACATTCCAAAATGAATTCAAACTAGACGCTGTAGCAGTCAACAGCAGTCATGGTGGATGTACAGATACGATCATGCAGGTGACACTAATGAGCGTGAATACTGAACACTGGCATTGAACCTCTGCAGAGTATACGTGATGGAAAGTGGCGAATAGTGATTATCTCACCTGAACTCCTACTTTCAAAAAGGTTTGTTAAAGGGGTCCTCCGCCAAACCGATTTCCGAGGCCGAGTACTTGGCATTGTCGTGGATGAGGCCCATGTAATCTCACACTGGGGTGCCGGTTTTCGGAAAAAATATGGCGAGCTGGGAATCATACGAGCATTACTACCACCTGGTGTGCCAATGACTACCATGTCAGCAACTCTTCCGACACAAGTGCGTAAAGACATACTCGTCAAGCTACAGTTTTCACCATCTGACTATGTCTTCCTCAATGTCGGAAATGATTGATCCAATGTTTCGTTGGCTGTTCGTGCCATCCAGAACCCCATGAACTCGTACCGTGATCTGGATTTTATCATCCCAGCTACTAGCAACTTGACACTTAGTGGTATTCCAAAGACCTTTTTGTATGCCAACAATGTCATTAACGGCATTGACATCAAGGATCATCTTACCGAATTATTGCCACCTTCTCTACAGGCCCACGGTCTAATTCGTACCTACAGTGCTGCATTTTCTAAAGAATATCGAGTTGAGGTCATGAAACAGTTTCGCAGCGGACATGTTCATGTGCTGATATGCACTGATGCTGCAGGTATGGTAGGGGTTCTGCAAGGCTAAAAAAGTGGAATGTTTGAATGCATACAGGGGTGCAACATACGTGACATTGATCTTGTGGTGCAATGGAAACTTCCAGAGACGCTTTCGGCCTTTGTTCAGAGAGCCGGACGTGCTGCTCGTGCTAGAGACAGGACCGGGCTAGCTGTTCTCCTGGCTGAGCCAACTGCATTTGAGGTCAATTTAGACTTACCCGTTCAGGACGAAATCGCAAAGAAGACAAAAAAAAAAGTCAAGGGTAAAGGTAAGCAGGCTAAAGGTGGTCGACCGTATGCTATTGCCCATGGTTTGGAACGCGGATCATATGGTGGGCAGAGAGACGCGGTGTTAGTCAAGAACGAACCTCCTTTGAATGTTTTAGCAGTCGACGAAGGGCTCTTTGTTCTTGTACAGACAGGAATTTGCCGACGACAGGTGTTGACAAAAGTCTACGAGAATGCGCAGCCACGTAAGTATAGTTCTGCATAGGGCTTATACTCACCAAAAAACAGAGCCGTCAGTAGCTTGCTGTGACCTATGTTGTCCCAGTATTCTTGACCGTATCCGACCTGCGCGTCCAATGGCTGCATCACGTCAAACTGCTGTCAAGCGTGGTGAACCAAACGAAATGGTCCAGGAGGCTCTTCACAAATGGCGTACCTCAGTCTATGCTCGCGATCATGCCTATTCCCTCTATGGTCCATCGGGTATTCTGTCAGATGAGACACTTGATGTCCTGTCTTCTATTGGGCCTGTCGAGTCCATTGACACACTTCAACGGCTTCTTGAGGGGCAGTGGGCATGGTATGAGCGGTATGGATCTGAAGTGTATAGTGTTCTGTCAAGTCTCAACATACCTCCCTTGGTTCCAATAAAAACTGGACCAATTTTGATTAAACAAAATCTAGTTTAGATCACATGTTTAATCAGCATTTAATCATTGTTTAAACACTGATTAAATGCTAGTATACACTACATACTGTTAATAATGCATTAATAATGTTTAATCACATTTAATCACTGCTTAAATATGCTTAAACACCAAATATGCTACTACTGTTTAAACACCATTCAAATGCCACTGTTTAAACACCTGTTTAATCTGTTTAAACGCATGTTTAAATGTGCATTCAAACACATGTTTAAACGCGTTCAAACACCGATGATTAAACACACTCCCAAAAAAGTCTCAACATGCATTCAAACAAGTTTCAACACGCGTTCAAACGTGTTTAAACGCGTATTCAAACATGTTTAAATGCATATTCAAACACAGTTGCACATGCCAATGCAGTTATGCATGGCAGAAAGGTATAAGTGGGGAGAAAATCATCGTACTCACTTAAAACTCCCATATTCACCATCTTCTCCTCGAGTGTCCATCTTATCAAATCTCATTCCAGCAGAATCCAGCGACAATGGGAGGAAAAAACCATGGACTTGACTGCGAGTGGAAAGTGGGTTGAGAGCAAGGTTGTGGTCAAAGAGCAAGTCGTGTCTTGTTATTCAAGCTCACGTGCCAATTTTTGTTCAACGCAGCTTGTGACAATGTGATCATGATGCGTTGTGTTTTGTGCACGTGAACATTACAACCTTGTTCTCGACCACCAACTAGCCACTCACAATCAGGGTCAGCTGGTTCAACTGTGTGGCTCCTTTCCCTTCAGACTTGAATAGGACATAGAGGTGGGCTTATGATGGAGATTCGAGGAGACTCTGGGTGGAATATGGGCTTCGAGTGAGTACAACAAATTAACCAATGCCAGTGGCAATTAAGACCTTTTTAGCCCTGTTCACATGTGTGTTTGAACACATGTTTGAACATGCATTTACGTGTGCTTAAACATACATTTAAACGGTCGTTCAAACATGTGATTCATGATGTTTGAATACGCGTTGAAATGTATGTTTGAACGTGTTTAAATGAGTGTTCAAACAAGCATTTAAACATGTGTTTGAACGTGGCTTTAAACAGTTGCGTTCAAACAGACGTGTTTGAACGCTCATTTAAATGGTAGTAGCATATATTAAACATATTTAAACAATGATTAAACATGATTAGGGCCGACAGTGATTAAACCCTACTAACAGTATATATAGTAAATACTGGTGTTTAATCAGTGTTTAAACACTGATTAAATGCGGATTAAACATTTGATCCAAACTGGATTTTGATTAATCAAAATCGGTCAGGTTGTTGGTTCCAAAGTCAAAGAAGACCACAAACAAGCGCGTTGCTGAGACCAAAACTGATGAACTGGATCAACGCCTTAAGCAACGAGAGAATGCTGTAACGAGGCCAGGCGTACCACCGACGTTGAGGGGCAATCCATATGCCCATTTGGTACCCAGCACCATGTCTCAATCCTCCGCTATTCCACCCAACTGGTATAACTATGTCTGGAGGCCGGGAGCAGGTTCAAGTGGATGATATTGTTATAAATGCAATGTATTAAGCCAAGAGTATAGAATAGACATTGATAATGTACATTGGAAGTGGTTGGAACGACGGACGAGCCAGGGACGCGTTGTATGTCGACGAGGTTGGGTGTGAGAACGGCAGCTCAACGAAATTCTACTAAGTGTTTTGTCACAAAACCGTGACCTGCCAATGTGACGTCCGTTCAGACCAGCCGCTTGTTTTGTAAACGTCAGTGATAAACAAACAAGCGGTTGGGTTCGAGCCTACTATGAAATATGAGATAATCAAGAAATAATCAAGAAATCAACAAGAAATAATATTCAGCGCATCAAAGCAGCACCATTTATCACGTGAGCGGGTTATGCGGCCGTTCCTTTCATGGCTCTCATATTGTTTCGCGGTTGTTTCCTTCCTCCACCATTCTCAGTAATCGAGGTTTATCTGAGCCATGGTCTCTTCTCCCTCTTCGCAAGTATACATCGTCCGTGATGACGAAGATGGTTGGTGTTTGCTGTGTTATACTCTGCGGAATTCTCACTCCCGATGCAGGGTTAGGCTTAAGTCTAGGAGGCGGCCAATGGAGTACGAGACACGCACCTAATCTGTAGGCTTAAGGCTGACTCGTACCAGATCTCGATGCTCAGGATTTTTATTTCGGAGCCTTGAAACATGTTATCTGGGTAAGAACTTGCCTAGTGCCCAATCTTTACTTCACAGTAAGTAGCCTGGGTTTGCAATCAACGCATCAAGCCCCAGAGGTTCCTTCAACTACCAGTTTGACGGGACAGAAATACGCTTGTTCGGACCTACTGCCAATGTTGGAACCACCCAAGTCTTCCGGGTCACCATAGACGATAATGCTCCCTATAACACCTCGACGGATGACACTAATCCAGAGCACTACAGGCAATGGTATCAATCTCCTCAACTTTCAGAGGGGACACACAATATCACGTTCGATCAATTGGATGGAGAAGCGTTGGATTACATTTTGGTTGCGCCAGGCCCCCAGACACCGTTGACCGGCGCAACTCTCATGATTGACGATACTTACAACGCTATCAAGTATAGCGATGGCTGGCAGAGCGTCCAGAACTCGACATACGCTAAGAGTAGTATCATTCCTGGAAGTAATTTCATGAACAGTACTCACCAAACTAGTACGGCTGGTGATTCACTCACCTTTTCTTACACCGGTATGTAATCTCACTCTGGATGATGACGACGAGGCTCAAGTTCGACTATGTAGGAACGAATCTAACCGTCTGGGGAACTTTTCTATGGGAGAAAGTCGGCGGAATGACTTTGTCGTACAACATCGACGGCGGCCCAAACTTTACGCAGACGCTTACATCCGATGGTACAAACCCTATCTCGGAGGAACCCAACTTCAAGCTCGCAGACACTGGCCCCCTCTCCCCTGGAAACCACACTTTGGCTCTGACACTCAGTAGTTGCATTTCTCAGACGCTTGTTATCGACTACATACTGTACACCCCGTCCTTCAACAACCTTGCCTCCATGCCGAATCTTACCGCTGCATCAAGCGGTCAGACCCCTACCTCCACGGTTAGCCAAACCTCTGCTCCTTCTGCTGCTTCTGCGGGCACTGCGGCGTCCCAGTCAAGTCATAGATCTAACGCTGGAGCGATAGCAGGAGGTACTATTGGCGGAATTGCCTTTGTCGCCCTTCTCGGTGCATTTTTATTTTTTTGTTTCAGGCGACGCTCCGAAAATAAGGCAGCCGAAGAGGAACCTGAATTTTGGACACCACCACAGGCGCCTCCGCGTCGTAAGTATCGTCTTTTCGGTCTATATCATTTACTTATCCCTGCTAACAGCACCTCGAGACGTAAACTACATCGAACCATTCACAGTTGCGTCAGTGAACAGAGCTCCAACTTCGCGCTCATTGCCCATGTCCACCAAATCCGGCGATGCGCCCTCTATATCTTCATTTGGGATGTCCTCCTATTACCAGTCAACATCTCCCACCACGGGTGCTTATGGTGCTTATGATGCGTATAGCATGGAAGGGTCCTCTGCTCCGACAAACACGAACTATGCTGTACCCACCACCAAACGTTACGTCCAAAATCCGGGCAACGAGATGATGGAAAGGGTTGACGACTTGCAGAGGCAGGTTCAACAGCTCAGTGAGGAAAATCGTACCCTTGCGACTATGCATCCTCCACCAGCGTACCGGTAGATGTTCCAGCCGTAACTAACGAGCGTCTGTATATAATAATTCTATATGTTTGTAACTCGAAACTTGCCTCCCGAGAAACCCGATCGATTGAGTACGTAAATATGGTGATAGTCACATGACATTCTACATATCTATTGATTTGCATCGTGTTGGATCGGTGGACGCGGTGTTGCTTAAAGCACCATGCAGAGAAATTGTCAGCGTGATACCCCCACTCTTTCTATCAGTCCCCCATGGCGTCCTCGCCTTCTTCACAAGTGTACATCGTCGAGGATGACGAGGATGGTCGGTTCTTTTTTATAATTTTTTTTGTGATTTGACGCTTCATATTATATAGGAAATAACTTGAATCTTGGACCACAGCCATGGTGTACGAGCAATTATTGATTTCTAAAGACTGACACTAATACACTAACGCAGCTGCCGATGTCGAAGATTTCTATTTCGGAGACGCCAAGCGAGTTGTCTGGGTAAGAATTTTATCTACAACAGCTCTGCGTCTCATGGCTATATAGCCTGGATTTTCATTCAACGCCTCGAGTCTGCGAGGCAGCTTCAGTTACAACTTCAACGGGACGGAAATACGCATCGTCGGACCTACTGCTAATGTTGGAGCCACTCAAGTGTTCCAGGTCACTATTGACAATAATAGTCCGTATAACACTTCGACGGATGATGATAGTCCGGAACATTACAGACAGTGGTATCAGTCTCCGCCATTGAATGACGGACCACACCATGTCTCATTCGATCTCCTGGATGGACAGGGAATAGATTACATTCTGGTCACTCCTGGACCCCAGAGCAGCTTGACTGGTGCCACTCTGATGATCGACGACACCTATAATGGTATCAAGTATAGCAGCGGGTGGCAGACCGTTCAAAATTCGACCTACGTCAAGAGCAGTATCATCCCTGGGAACAGTTTCATGAACACCAGCCACCAAACCAGCACGATCGGTGACTCTTTTACATTTTCTTACACGGGTATGTTGATCCCAATTCTAAATGTCGACCAATAGCCTACTCGGTTTTTTAGGAACTAATCTTTCGATCTATGGAAATTTTCTCTGGGAGAAAGTCGGCGGGTTTACGGTGACCTACAACATCGATGGAGGTTCAAACTTTACGCAGACTTACCAGTCTGATGGTACGAACCCCATCGAAGAGGAACCCAACTTCAAGCTTGCCGACACTGGTTACCTTGCCCCTGGAAACCATACAGTGGCTCTGACACTTACGGATTGCGTTAACCAGACACTGGTTCTTGATTATTTATTGTATACTCCATCGTTCAACACCCTTGCTTCTATGCCGAATCTTACTGCTTCCAATCCAAGTTCGACTGGCCAAACCTCTCCGACCGCTTCTTCGTCAGGCAGTAAATCTCATGTTGGAGCGATTGCCGGAGGGGTAGTAGGCGGAGTAGCGTTCATTGCAATTCTCATTGCTCTTGTTTTCTTCTGGCTCAGACGAAGACGCTCCAACTTGAAGGCGGCGGACTATTCTGAAACCGAACAGTTCTCTGCTGCTGAAACACCTGCAATGAGTACGTCCTGTCTTTCCTTCTGGGTTTATTTTCTCATCCAATCCGATAGTTATCGAACCTTTCTCAGCTAGCGCACCATCATCATCATTCGGAAATCCGTCACCAACACCAATGATGACAAAGCAAGGAGCGACCTCTGGATCCGTACTCAATTTGTCTTACTACAATCCAACATCACCTGGCACACCTGCTACCGAACTTCCCAGCGTTGCGGGGTCATCATCACCAACAACAGTTGTAACAGGTGTACCTCAGAAACGGTACGTTCAGAATCCGGGTGATGTTGACGAGTTGAGGAGACAGATTCATGAGCTTACGGAAGAGAATCGCAGTCTTGCGGCGATGCATGCTCCGCCAGCCTATAGTGATGTAGATGATGGAATGGAGGAAGGGAACTAATGCGTGGATTGTTGTAGATTGATGATATTTTTATGAATATGTAGATTGTGTCTAATTATCGTGGCGTGTGCCTGATCGTTGTGATCGCGTAGCTAGTCAACGGTAGCAGCGATGATCCATCGATTGCTTTACAAACTCCTTACATGGTCGCATTGGGTGACCGATGTGTCCACGCAGCAGTCCTCGCACGTATTGAAGGCCTCTGAGTGTATTTCAAGTTGGATTATGGGGCGGAGTTTGAAGTTTTGACAGATTTGAGTTGGCATCGTAACCGGTCCCTATCACTGTGTTCATCAACCTTCATGATCAGGTGCTCTCTGTAGCTGAAAGACATGCCACTGCCAGTGCGAATCGCTGTAATCTGACCTGTTCAATTTTGTGTTCGTATGCAAGACCGGATCCCCTTTTTTTTCTGGAATTTATATGCCAGCGCTAAAGCAAAGCCCGGATCCGCGGCATCGTTGCATTAGTCCCCAGTGCCATCAATGGACGCTGTCCACATGATGATAATAACACTGCCTGTCTTTTTCTCTCAGCCGTCATGGCGTCCTCGCCCACTTCACAAGTTTACATCGTCCGGGATGATGACGATGGTCTGTCCGTTTTTTTCCGTGACTCTGGTTTCTAACCAAACGTAGGGCAGGGTTTGAGTCTAGGAGGCGGCCAGTGGGGTATGAATCAATTGTTTTTAATCACAATATCCGACGTGTCTTGCGGCAGATTTCGACATTGAAGACTGGTATTTTGGACCCGCGAAACGGCTTCTTTGGGTGAGATCTGCCAGAGGACAAGTTTTGTTTCTCACAGTCTTACTTAGCCTGGTTTCGCGGTCAACGTCTCTAGTCCAAGAGCTTCCTTCAGCTACAACTTTGACGGAACGGAATTACGTGTCTTCGGTACTACCGCTGGCATAAACCAAACTCAGCAATTCCAAGTCACGATAGACAATAATGCCCCCTATAACACCTCGACGGATGACACTAATCCAGAGCACTACAGACAATGGTATCAGTCTCCTCCACTTCCAGAGGGTACACATCAAATTTCCTTCCAACTCTTGGATGGAGAGGGATTGGATTATATGGTTGTGGCGCCGGGTCCTCAGACATCACTGAGTGGAACAACTCTGATGGTCGATGACACATACAATGGTATAGAGTACAGCAATGGCTGGCAGACTAACGAGATCTCGACATATGCGCAAAGCAGTATCTGGGGTGGTAACAGCTTCATGAACACCAGTCATGAAACAAACACCGTTGGAGAATCTTTAACATTTTCCTACACAGGTATGTGGTCCATCTATGAACTTGAACGATTCTAGACTGATGTCTCTAGGAACCAACCTCTCAATATACGGAAACTTTCTATGGGAACAAGTCGGTGGAATGACCCTGTCGTATAACATCAACGGCGGGACAAACTTCAGCCAGACATTTACGTCTGATGGCTCAAATCCTATCAAGGAGGAGCCCAACTTCAAACTCGTCGACACGGGCCCTCTTTCTCCTGGAAACTACACTCTAACCTTGACGCTTACAGATTGCGTCGGCCAGACGTTGCTCGTTGATTACATCCTTTATACTCCCTCATTTAGTAACCTTGCTTCCATGCCGAATCTTACTGCTCTATCCAATACTACTCAATCCCAAACTTCTACGGTTGGACAAACCTCAACTGCCTCGACCGGTGGTGCTACCAACTCTCCTCAACCATCTAGCAAATCCAATGCTGGAGCCATTGCAGGAGGGACTGTAGGTGGGATAGTCTTCCTCGTCATCCTTGGTGCACTTGCCTTCTGGTGGTTCAGACGACGAAAGTCATCAAACGTCGCACCAGAAATGTCGGCGCCAGCACCAGCACGACCACCACGTCCGTTTCTCTTCATTCGCTAGTTCCGCCTACTCACGTTTTCTATAGCACACCTCCCCAACTTCATCGTCGAACCATTCACAAGTTCAGCATCCGAGGCTACAACTCCAATGGTCGCAAAATCCGGAACAGGAACACTCTCCGTATCCTCACCAGACCTATCTTCTTACCACCAACCACCATCTCCTTTTATACCCGCTCCCGATTCATCAAGCGGGGCAGATTCTACGACCGGAATCACCCTGACACCAAAACGGTTTGTTCAAAATCCTGGTGATGCGTCGAGTTTAGCGGGCTCTGAAAATGTCGATGATTTACGACGACAGATAAATCAACTTGCTGAGGAAAATCGTAATCTTACTGCTATGACTGTTCCTCCAGCGTATTATAGCCAGTAGTATTTATCTATTATTGTCAGATGTGTACCTCGGTTCTTTCGGAAGTTGGAACGTGACCGTACCATTGCTCTCTCTTAATGTTGTCCGCTATGCCAGCGATAGACACTCTCCCCAGCGAGATTCTGGTTATCATATTCGAAGAAGCCCAGTTTATAAGTGCTTTTCATCGGCTGGTCCCCTTTGAGCTCGTCTGCTCACACGTCTGTTCTCGCTGGCGCAGCATAGCCCTCGAAGCACCCTCACTTTGGTCCACCATCGTGACCGCAGAGTGCAAACCTATAGACAAAGTCGTCACCTATCTCGAAAGGTCCAAAGCATACCCACTCCATATCCGATTCGATTATACCCATGAAGGACGAGAGGAACACGTCCAATCCATTATAGCATTCTCAAAAATTCTGCCAAACCTGCATCGTTCGGTCAGTTTACGAATGCGAATGTCTGAAAAGATGTTTGTCTTGTTTCACGAAAGACTTATTCGTCTTCATGCTCCGCTATTAACTTATCTGTCCATCTCGGTCGTGGAAGACAGTCCAATTGACCGTTCAGACAAACTGAGTATAGGCATGGGTTTGGATGGTTTGCCATCTCTGTCCCTGGTCCATCTCTCAGGGTTCAAACCCCTCCAATCCTGCTTTCCTCCTCTCTCCACCGTAACAGTCCTCCATCTGCATCAGACGGGAGATTCAGATTATCCAAGTCTCACATACCCCCAACTATGTCAGATAATCAACGCTTCACCTTTATTGGAGAAACTCTCTCTCCACGGTGAAGTCCTAACTTCATGGAATCCTCCTCTTTCGGGCCCATTAGAAGCCAAAAACCTACGTTCCTTAACCATCAAGTTTATGCCAGTTCCGAGTTATCTATTTTACCTGTTCACAGTTCTCGAAGCTCCAAAGCTTCATGAACTATCTCTGATATCTATTAGCGACACGGATATGGATCCAGTCAGCGCTCTGATTTTACGCACTTTCCCCTCCGTCTCCCAACTCCTCCTCGAAGCACCCCGTCTGACAATGCGAATGCTCTCTCGATTCTGTAAAATCATACCCTACATAACGGAATTAACAGTTCGGGGGGGTATGACTGTCGAAATGGAAATGTTTCTTCGACAGAGTAAACGCTGGGCGCGTTTACACACAATTGAACTTTTGGGATCGACACATCGTGTAAAGTGGCCTGCGTTGAATGCCATACTAGATGCGAGGATTCTGGGGCAGAAACCGCTCAAGGTTGTCAGGGTTCCCGATGTAAGTGAGAAGCAGAAAGCGAGAATCCAAGGGAAGGTGGAGCTGAGGGTTGTTGAGAAGGAGGTTGGGTATCCACCGTGGTGGATTGGATTGGAACGGGAGCCTTGGTGGTTGGGTGATGATCAGGACTGGAGGGAGTGAGCCAATGATTTTTATACCAGTCGGAATTGCTTGTATGCCAATCAAAGAGTGCGGGACAGCCAGCTGTCCCCTCTCTGTATATTGTGCCCCAACAAATACAACCCTATTTACTTTATGCTTTAATAGTCGCAAACCCAACCCTGTTCTGCGCTACATCAAACTTTGTGTAGACGTTTTGCAAGAAAGCGTCTCCGAAAATCCAACCAGCTAAAAAGGAAATCAGTATCGATAGGCTTTATGAAGGGGAGAAGACGTACAACCACCAGTATCGCCAGAAACGACCGAACCGGCACAGTCCGACGACCCAGGACTAGCGGGTCCAAGGTTGAAAGTTTCAGCTGACATGGCCCAAGGTTTGCCACCGAATGAAAAGCTGATACTAGGAGATGCGCTACATGGGAAGGTGAAGAACCCATCTCCAACAGAAGAGCTAGCGTCTTTAGACCCGGGAATGGCATCGTAGAGCTTCTTAACATTGGTCTTGTCACCGACGATGAGAGTTGTACCAGTATCGATGATGGAAAGAGTCTTGTCAAAGACTTTCTTTCCGCCGACGGTGGCGCTGTCCATGTTGACTTGCCAGTATCCCTGACAATCCAATCAACTACCGGCTTGGGGAAAAAAACTGAGCAGCTTACTTGTTGAACGACAGGAGCGTAGGCAAAGTCCCCAGAGTACAAAGCGGTGTTAGCGCCTCCGATGAACAATTCGGACCCGTTATCAGCGAGTTTGAAGGAGAAGGAGGCGTCTTTGACGGCACCATTCGCGACGAGAGTTTGGAACACGGGAGGTGCGTTGTAGACTGAGATGGATTGGAAAGCCATGCCCATCAGACCGTCTGGGCCAAAATTTGCCTTGCTAAATCCGTCAGAGTAGACGGTGGCGGCACCTAGAGTTTGGTTCTGTGCCTGAAGATGTTGTTAGTTGGTGGACTCAGGGAATGAGATACTACGGACAGTGAGACCAGCGATGCTGACAGTATCAGCGTATTCAGTTCCGTTCACGGCTGAACCATCTCCGTATTGTAGACTGAAAGGAGTCGTGATGGGAACAGCAGTCGAGGATTTGCTTGGATCGTAGACGGTGTGTCCATCGCAGTTGGTTGTGCAGTTTGGGCCTGGAAGGAAAAGGTCGCTGCTTCCAGTGTCAAAGTCGACTGGATGTTGGTTAAGCAGTGTATCGATGGTGGACGAGATGAAACTACCAACCTGAGTATGTGACGGGCGGCGTTCCGACACTGATTTCGCCACTCCAAAGAGTACCATCTTCATCTTTGAGGGGTAAAGATCCAGTGGTGGGCTCCGTCGAGCCCGAGCCCGAACTCTTACCCGAATCGGTATGTTTATTGGTGCGGCCTTTGAGGATCGCCATACGCGCCCTAGTTCTTTGCACAACCCACGTATAGTGGCGTTGGAGGGCCTCTATGTTGATATGACCCTCTTCATGGCGCCATCCCCTGAAGCGCTTGCCAATGGAAATGGCCCTAGCGATGGGACGTGCTGGTGCAGGGGCAGCAAGAGTAGTCAAAGACAAGCTCAAGACAAGGATGGACGTGATCGTCGTGAAATGCATCGTAAAAAGGTCGTGAAAAAAATTTGTTGGGATGAGTACAGCGCCTGCGCTATAGTGGGAGACAAGTGAGACGGATGGCCCCTTATATACCCCTGAAAATGCAGTGCTCGGGTATACATGTGTTGCCAAGATCTTGATGATCATTGACAAGGATCGAGTGCAGTCAAATTTGCTCTAGTTGGGAGAGCAGTACGCATTCAGAAGAGTCCAGCAGTAGATCATCCTCAAGGCCAGCAAGATTAGATATGTTCAAAGCAGAACCAGAAGAGCCAGGAGCAGTTTAGGAGGCAGTGTCCAGTGATATTGATGCCTCGTTGCCGTTGTTATATGTTTGGCATCAGTTTGGCATCAACATGAGCCTTCCACTCTTGTTGCCTGAACAACACAGCGAATTTGCGGAACATGAATGGCAACCTTCAAAATTTCTGTCTGGGCCGCAGCCGCCGCCCGCGGACGATGTGAAACTGAACGAACTTGAAATGCTGGCCAATGCAAGACAGTTGGATGGTAAGCTTATAATTAAAAAGACAAGACCCAGGCGGACAGTCGATTACAATGGTGGCATGGGCCGCTGGGAGTTGGTACGAATGGTTGCGTTTTGTTGCGTGTAGCTAACTGTGCAGATGCGCAAATTACGCCCGAATCCTTCGTATGTTCCCCATCTACGCCCGAGTCCGCCGTACATCGTGGATGTAAGTAATCATCGACCCTTTTGAAGTGTAATTAACTGCTCTTTCAGCTACTGCCTCCAAAAGCATATCCAGAAAATTCTTCAACGTCCCTCTGCACAAAGTTTGTACATACCTCGACCAATAAAATTCGTTGTCCTGTCAATGTCGTCACGGTCAGTTTGAACACCTCTCAACATAACGGTATGGTACGATTGAACATTAGTGGACACCAGAAAGCAGGCGCATACTCACAGGATCTACGAGTGGCGAGTTCACTCTCTGGAACGGTCTCACCTTCAACTTTGAGACAATTCTTCAAGCCCACGATACTGCCATATGCACTTTTCAGTTCACGCACAACGGTGCCTTCCTTGCATCTGCAGACAAGTCTGGTGTCATCAAGTATTTCGAACCCAACATGAACAACTTGACCGCTTGGCAAGGATCCAGCTCCAAGGAAGCCATACGTGGAATCAGTTTCAGCCCTGATGACTCGAGGTTTGCAACTGCTAGTGACGACGCCAGCGTTCGCATTTGGTCCTTTCAAGAAAGCCGCGTAGAGAAAGTTTTTGCCGGTCCGGCTGGTAAGACTTTCGTGATGATCTAGGCATGAACTCACAACTATTGTAGGCCACGGATGGGATGTAAAATGTGTAGAATGGCATCCAACAAAAGGGCTTCTTGTATCAGGAAGTAAGGATAACAAGATAATCTTCTGGGATCCACGATCCGGTACCCCGCTCACTACATTGTGTGTTAAATCTTCTATCCTTTCCCTGTCCTAACCTCTCGAAGGCACCAGCACAAAAATACAGTCCAAGCTCTAGCTTGGTCTCCAAACGGCCACATGGTAGCCAGCGCATCTCGCGACCAAACAGTCCGAGTATTCGACATCCGCACTCTCAAAGAATTCAGAATCCTCAAAGGCCACAAAAAAGAAGTTTGCTGTACGACCCTTTATCTCTCTCATGTTTCAACTAATATACATTTCACACAGCTGTAACATGGCATCCATTCCACCCCATCCTCGTCTCCGGCGGCTCGGAAGGTGCCATCCTGCACTGGGATCTCGCAGCCCCAGAACCACCTTACAACTCCTCCCTTCCAGCCCGCGCAACCCTCTCCCAAGCACACGACTCCAACGTCTGGTCTTTAGCATTCCACCCTCTAGGTCATCTCCTCGTCTCAG
>QLOY01000925.1:0-20615 GCA_003313965.1 Megacollybia marginata | reverse complement strand
CGTGCTCTTGTTAAAACAGTAAGGTCCTTTCTTTGTTTTCATTTACTCACGTAGTTATAGCTTTTGACATATCAATCAAAGGCTCGAGCATTTCAATGGAACGGTTCCAAGTCTGATCGTGGTGTTCAGCACAAGTTTGTGGCTGTCATGTTCACACCCTGGACACATGCTCAGAGACTGTATGGTGATCTGAAGGAATACAATGAGTATGTCATACAAAATCAAAATCAGGCTAATGAGTTCTAGATTAATCAATGATCTTCAAAGCGAGAAAATCAAGCTCAGATCAACTGAAGTGCCATTGTTTTTATACAGCCAGGAGCACTTTGATCCAAATGACATTACGGCGGGTTTTCTGATGGGTCATACACTCATCCAAGTATGTTGTTTCAGAGCTGAGACTCTACTCACAATTGTTAGGCTGCACACTGCATTTTGACGAATCCAAGTTCAGCATTCGGGACCAAACAAGTTGCAACAGCCAGGCAATGCTAAACTCTACAAGATGAGTGAGTAACGAGGCCATCGAACATTTTCTAGCGTATGTCGCAGTCCAGGTAAGACTTGACTTAGCAGCATCGTTCATTGATTCTCCTTTGTAACAGATACGGTTTGCTGTGTCGACTAAGGTGCATTGGACGATTCAAGACAAGAAGTTCAATCTTGAAGAGTTTTTCCATTCATTGCTTGATCTTCTCAGGGTACTATCAGACAATCAGCGTGAGGAGCTGTTTACTTGGTGGAAGAAGTATGTATCATTCAAATTGCAGCTTTCTACTCTTTATGTGCTAGGCGTATCTTTGGGTTGACCGAAGACGATGGCGCCAGTACAACTGATGATGAAGACAATGAACCTTTTGCCTGCTCCTTTACTGCTTTACGTGAAGCATTTGCATGCAAGTCTGTTGTGAAGTCAAAATCAAAGTCGGAGACCAAGCCAAAGCCCAAGTTGTCGCAATCCAAACCTTCCTCAGGGTTGCTGGGTCAAGTAGCGACCAAGTCTTCTGCCAAACTCCAATCGGACGATGACGATATCTATGCTTCGCCGTCACCTAAACCGGATCCGGCATTGCTGTTTACTTCTCAAAAGCCTCTTGCCTCATCATCGACTGCTGTTTCACCTAGACGCTCTCCTTCTCCAGTTTCTGATCGTTCCGTTGCTTCTGAACATGTTGCCCATGCTGGTTCGACTTCGCCGACTGCTACTCGCTCCCCTTTACTCAAGGTTGTGTCAGGGAGGACAGGGGATGCGGTAAAGAAAGCCTTGAAGAAGAAGACGAAGGTGGCGGCTTAGGATCAGTTGGAGTCTGGACTTAGCATTCAGATGCTGGACTTTTACTAGTTTACAAGATGATATTCATCTTTTACTGTAGTGCTTTGGTCATGTAATTGCTCGTCTCAAATGTCAAGATCATCATTTGGTATAGTCTTGAGAGCAGTTATGACGTCAAGAAGGTGTTGTAATGCCAGTAAGGTGCTGTAATCAATGTTATGCCCTCCGGACCATTGTAATGTTGGTAATTCGTTGTAATGTTGCTAATATTCTGCATTGCCTTACAACGTACCCTAATTCTTATGGCCCTTAGAGCTGATTACAACTGTGTTACAAGGGTTTGGTATTTTTGGAACAGAGCTATAATATTTTGCTTCGACTCACTGGGTTCAGAACAACTCACTGGCCCTTAAGTGGGGTTCCAACGAATGCGACATTTCCGTGATGCAGGCTCAGCTATAGTTACTGTTACGAACAGAATTTATCCATTAGTTTCTTTTTCATTTCTTTTTCATTTCTTTTTCATTTCCTTTTCATTTGTATTCATTTTCCATCTTATTTCCACTATATCTCGGCTTATTCCTATCTTCTATCTTCTATTTCCACATTGTCTCCATTTGGTCAGTCTTTCTCATCATTTCATATCTATATCTCTCTCTATCTCCATTAGTAGTACCTATCCATTGTCTTGGTTCTCTTATCTTTCAGGCTTACCTTTCTAGTTCTGGCTTCTTTTCATATATCATTCATGTTCCAGCCATTCTCTTATGCTCCGTCCATATCTATTAGTCAGGATGCTTACCTATAGCTGTGTATATAAGTAGGGGTACTATTGATGTATTCCCTTAGTCTTGATATTAGTCTTTTCTCCCACTTCTACCACTCAGAGTGTCCTCTAAGTGCAAGATCTCTTCAGTTATCGTCCTGGAGGTGTGCTAGGTTCATGATGGAGTCCCCAAAGGCAGCAGGTTATATTATGTAAGATGTGGTTCTAGTGGATGCCTGACAGTTACCATGTTGCAATTATATTGAGGAACTGTATAGTATTACATAAGAATAAATATGATGTACTTCAATGTGGAGAGACCAGAATCATCTTCAACAATCGTGACAGAATCATCGAAACGCCTCTGGAGGCGTTTCAACGATTCTGATGATTCTAAGTGATTTTGTCACAATCGACGATTCTGATGTTATCCAGAATCACATCAGAATTGCGTGTCAGAATCATGGTCGAATCGTCAACTCTGACCATAGCTATTGGCAGCCCTCTTGAATACCATAGATACCTAGAAACTACGGTAATATGGTTTTATGAGTAGTACTCTCTAGATAGTGCATCAGAAACACCTGAAAACACCGAATATCCACAATACTTGACTATTTTGGGGTTTCACATTGGATTATAAAAGTATTTCTGAGTATTTAAGATGTGCATTAACATGTATAGACCACTGGCATTAAAGGCCCAAATTCCCCCGAAATTCTCTCAAACAAGCAGTTTTTGATGTTTTCGGTACATTGGACTTTGCAAAAACAGCGGCAACACATATCTGCTTTTGGCAGGCTCGTGATTATCACCTTGAAACCGCTTATCATTTTATCAATTTTTTTCTCATACGGTATCGCCGATCACGACGCAAATCCACAACGATGCATTCGATTCCCTCACATTTATGGTTCCCAACATCCTCTGTCCTCTGATCTTCAGTAAGATTTAGCCTCGTAACCAGGCACTCACAGCCGAGGGGAC
Source organism: Megacollybia marginata (assembly GCA_003313965.1). NCBI lineage: Eukaryota > Fungi > Basidiomycota > Agaricomycetes > Agaricales > Porotheleaceae > Megacollybia > Megacollybia marginata. Next base: position 17,589 of record QLOY01000925.1, on the reverse strand, counting down.
ATCAGACGGAAACCTCGTGTGAGCGCCTGGTACAACTCCAAAAATAACTCGCATACACAAAATTCACTGACACACGGGACTTTCACGTGGGCTTGTCCTGGCCTACACAGTACCTTTGCATCACCAGACATCTCTGCATGTCCTGATACCCTTACACCATATACCCACTTTCTATTCATATTTAAGGCTAATCTAATGGACATCGATCAAGATCTCGATCCGATTGATCCGACTACTGCCTTTCGTACTTCACTTCTGGATTCCTCATTTGACGCACAAATTCTCGCTATGCCTGCCATTCATCCACTCCTTCTGACATTGTTTCTCAATACTCTTTCCGAAAAACAGCTTACCAGAGCATACCAATACATCTTGATGTGCTGGCATGTCTCGAAGCAGCGACAGTGTCCCAGGGAGATGCTGTTGAAGGCAGTGCTCGGCATTTGGAGTGGAACAGACATTTTTGTGCAGGCTGGCACTGGCTCAGGAAAAACAATGGCTGCAGTTCTCAATCAGCTTCTAGACCCCTCCAAAGGAATAACTATGATCATTTCCCCATTAAAGCGACTTCAATCAACACAGGTACATGTCTTGTGGCCTTTAGCGTGTAGGTCAGTGAGTTGTTTGATGACAGAGCCATTGTCCTCAGGCTGCTGGGCACGTTTCGGAGTGAAGGTCATAATCTTCGTGTCAGCGAGATCATGATTACCCAAGGTAACTTCTTCACACTCAATGAATTGGTATGTGTTCGTGAAACATACGCTGTCTCCATTTCCTTCCCAAGATGTTGCTTTAGGGTGGGCTTTGTAATGAATAGGCAGCTGCTCTGGATGTGAACGACGATGAGGTGTGTGACTCAGAGGCAGCATTGCGTGTCACATCAGCTAGAGAGAGACTTCAGGGATGATTTAAGGAGGGTAGGTTGGTAAAAAAAGTACTGTAGCTTGACAGAACTGCAGACAACGATGGAAACCTTGGGGAAGCACTGGGCACTAAAGCAGGAGCTCGAGAGCAGTTCTGCAGTGAATCTGGAGTATGTAGACCTTGGAAAAAGCTTCCATAGTTGGTTGGCAGTTGCAAGTGAGGCTGAGTGCTAGCCGAGTTCAGAGCTACCAGCTGTATAGTGTTTGGGCCTGATTCTGGGGTGCAGAGGGGTTGCTGAATATTGTCAGGTGGGATTATGGGCATGATGAATTAGATTTAAGGCATACAACCACCTGTCAATCCCATTATGTGATACATACTAGAATAACTCTAGGACCCAGTTAACAGACAGAATTGACTTTTCCTGCCCATACTTCAATAAACCTTGGTTAAAGTGAGCACTTCAAAAATATAGCCCTCTACTGATGACACAAATGAGCTGACATTACCAATAGCAACGTGCATCACTCCGGTATTTCCCTGCATTTTGTAAGTGTTATTTATAGTCTGATCACCGCCAGCACCTGCCACCCAAACCTCCCACACATTGTGTCAGGCAATGAGCTCAATTTCTGCATGTTAAAAATTCAGGAAAATCATTAAAAATTAAGTATTCATGTTATCCATATGCGTCTATATAAAAGTATTATGAGCACAATTCAATGGTCATCATCATCAACAGTGGCAGCAGAGAGTTGCAGTGGCAATTTGGGTACGGGATGCATGACTTTGCTTCTTCAACATTGCACTGCTTCTTACCTTTATCTGCTCTAGGTGCACAGCTCTTTTTTGCTACCTCCCCAGACATAATCCTCACTGCCAGTTCCTTCCGTGCTGATTCCGACATTGGCCAGAATGTAGAGCATCTTGAACTGTTTGCAACGATGTACTGTTGCCAATATTAGAGGGGCTCACAAAGCCAACAGTCACTGGCCATCCAACAGTTCGACATGATGCTTGTAACATCATAGTTAGCATATGACATCTGGATACTTTTGCGACCAGTGATTGCACCTTTACAAGAGTAAGAAGAGGTCTTTACAGCATATGAGACATACGCAAACCATTAAGAATCACCTTCGTAATATCCTGCCGCAGAGAAGCATTTGTATCTCGTTCGTCGGCATCTGAAAAGTGGTTTAGGTGATAAGCTTGATAATGCACTGAAAGACTTACTCTTCCCTTGCAACACAGACCAATGTTCGAACACCTGTACAATATTGTCAGGATGCATCTTCAGGACATCAACGAAAAATCATTCAGTTCCTGGAGTAGCAATCCATTCTGGAATCATTGTGTCATCTAGATGGCCCCGTGAAACATATCTGAACCCATAGATACCTGTACGCTCTGCAAGAGAATGCATCTGGTATCTGTCAGATCCATGATGCGAGAGGGAATTGACATTCTTACCGCTCGCTCAATTTCATGGACTGTATGTGAAACACCTGTGCAGCGGCCAAGTTCGAGACATGAATACCACTCGATTGGACTGCACGGTGCTTGAGCAAAGCATTGATTAATTGCTGTTTGGTATCTTCTGACATCATTTCAGGATTCAGCGCCGGGTCATTTTTTGCAGCCTCGCAGATCTGGCTTATCTTCGATCAGCTACCTGGCTGGCAATCTGGAGTCCATCAGTTTTGTGTTGTAGGGACTGAGGAACGTACAGACCTTTGTTCAACTCCTGTGCTTTGTGGTGGACAATGGCATTCATTAGGTTTGGTTGCTGATGATGCTTGTAGACTGCTGACGTGCTCAGGAGCTTTTGGATATACAGGACTTTACGGCTGTGTTTTTTTGCCAATGCTTGGAGCTGCGAATCACACTCTTTGTTATAGTTCTTGAGGTCATCGAGAAGGAGGGCATGTCATGCCTTTTTTTGAGCTTGCAGGGCTTGTATACTGGCCGTATTTATGTTTTGCTGGCGTAAACATTCTTTATGGGGCATTCGGAGGCAGTTGGGATTGTGCTGTGCCCAAGTGGAAGCGCTCGTAACTGATAGGGCCATTGTTAGTGATAGAGAACTTATCAAGTGAAAAGTTCCAGGCAGGGACCTTGCTAGTCATGTTGCCACCCACGGTAATGCAACCCTGACTCTTGGGGGAAAGTTACAACATACCTTGAAATATAGCCAGTTCCCATACAGACACTAGACTGCTTGCACAACGATGGCTCAATTTATAAATGCAGGCAGGCGACGACAGAGGAATCGCTACAGCATTGAAGAATTCAACGATAGTTGGTGGCCCCATTTAGGTGTGATCGGATATGCGAATGTGACACATGGCCAGTTCTGAACTGATTATAAGCGTTGACTATTTTTTATTCTCACATCCTTCTCTTTTTCTTACCTTTACCATGGGTGGGCTGTTGAAACAAAAAGCAAAGCGTAAGTCCCATCGTTGCCTGCTACAGATTGATTGTACTCACTGATGTAGAACCTAATAATGGTGAAGGCTGGCCTCCTTCATTGCAAAGGTCATTGGAGCCTGACGATGACAACAAAAACGAAATCGAAGACAATAGTGACAACAACAATAACAACAACAACAACAATGACGATGACATCTATGCTAGCCGCCTGCGATCATTTGGTGGTGTTCGTCTCAATGAGCCTGCATCGGCACCAGTTAATCCTCAGCTTGGTCCTGCTGGGAACTGCCACCAAGGCAGGTACTTGAAGATGAAACCTGGTCGCTGGCCTTGGTATGTGATTTTTGAAGGCCCTACTGCTGGAATCTACAAAGATTGGTAAGTATTTTTATTTCAATAATTCATGTTGATTTTGAACCAGGGAATCTGTCTGTGTTGGTCTTCGCTGTGGCGGTCATCACCACAAGGGTTACAACACTTACAATCAGGCACTATTTTGGAAGTGGTCTTGTTGCATGAACAATGTCATGCCGCCCCTTCATCTGTTACCCTATCCTCTTGCTGATAACCAAAACCCCGACATTTCTGGGTACCAGCCACCAGCAGAAAACACCCGGTTTGGAGCCAGCAGTGCCAGCGCAAGACCTATTCCTCAAGCAGTCCGATCTCAAGCCAGTCTTGCATGCAACATCTATGACACTGCTCCAGTTGCAGGCCCCTCCAGTGGCAGACATTTTCAAGCTGGTATTCCTGAGGTGGCACCTACTGGTTGAAGTCAACTCGCAATGCAAGTTCATGTACATAATCGTGGGGACCCTGCCTGGGTCATTGTTCATGGTCACTTTCCTGGTGTTTATCCTGACTAGTAAGTTGCAACAGCCACTCTGACTGGTTACTCACCATTACCAGTGAATCTGCTCATGCTGCAGCAGGTAATGCACCCTGGGCCTCTGTCGAAGAGTGCTTGAACCTTGAACTTGTGTGCCGTATCTTCATCTATGCATACATGGAAGGCAACATCGAGGTTCTGGATGGCTAGGCAGTGCTTGGAAGCCGGGGAGTTGAATATTTCTTACAATGGACTTGATAGTTTCTTGTAGCTTGAATCTGTTCTGACATCACAAAAATCATGGAAACCATTTGTTTCACAGACAGTGAGTAAGAAACTGCGATTCAGTAGTCCATTTGTTGGGATATTGAATATGTCCCTTTTTGTGGATATAATGATTTTTGAACCCATCGTAACCAAAGCGGTCAATGAAAAGGCTACAGAACTTCAGTACGGTAGACTAAATAATGACAAGAATACACTTACTTGGTCCACCCAATATAGCTTTTAGCTGCTAGGTTTTCTCTGTTACGTTTACGATAGGTAGCCTTACACTCTCTGCTTTATCCTGTCTTCAGGTTTGACAGCAGCTCGTTTACTGTCAGGATATCTAGTGTAGCCCGAGTGCAAGCATAGCCTATCACAAACCATCTCATTCTCTCTCCAAACGGATTCGAGTTGCAGAGCTTTCTAACTTTCCTGTACATTTCCCTAACCAGTCAACTTTTCTAGTTTTCAAGTTGCATACTACCATTTGCTTTCTAGATAGCCAACTTTTCTAGATCTTCTGTAGACACCTGATAATTCCACCCTAGCCATCACATCAGATGTGATGGACCATGCAACCATCATGTCACACTGGACGGTTTTAGCCTGTTTCCATGCACTTGTATAAATATTCAATATCCCTTCAAAGAACTTACTGAGTTTTCTTGGATGACATGTATGACCTCCTGCTGTAGCACTTGAGGGGTTGAATTAAGGCCGAATAGAGCTGATATGATAAAGGAAATAAATTATATTGGTCCTAAGTGTACTACTTACTACAAGCTTGGTATGAGCTACTAGTAACATAAACTGACCTGCTGTGGGATGATGTGTTCTGAGTGGATAGTATTGGTATACCAATGACAGCTGAGAAAGTAGTTGAGCTTGAGGGAGACAAAGTAGCGTGACTCGCGAGTGAGGATTCATGATGGGACACTGGCAACAAGCTCTGCACTTCTCTTCTCCTGCCAGGCTTATAATTCGAATTCCGAGTGTTGAGACCTTGAATTATGGCTCAAAAGTGCGCAGTGCACAGTACTTGCTGCTCAGTGCTCGACTGTTGGAAGTTCTGACCAGTTTAGACTCGAGGGGGGGTTGGAGTGTTGGGAGTTGCTTTCCTTAAGTTACAATGATTATAGAGATGGACTGACCATCAAGACAGGCAAGGCAACAACGGAATAGGGGAGAATGCGAAGGAGAAGCTAGCGATATAGGGTGGCATGACTTGCTGGCCTGTTCCAATTGGATGGTTCACAGACCCTTTCAACTTGCAGCCTTTCTAGAAGCTTGTGGACTTCATATGAGCCTCAATACTTGTGTCTGTAGTGTGAATGATGCCATTAGCAGCCATTGAAGCCAAAAAATTGGGATTTGAAAAAGTGTGCAAATACCACAATTTTGCGACACCGCCAACATTGAGTTTAACAACATACACCTAGATACTGTTGAATAATCCTCAGACTGGGAGGGAGGGACAACCACAAGTGACCATATACACTGAATACTCACCTCTAGCAGAGGCTAGACTATTGCTGACATGTTGTACAACAAGATATTGACCTTTCCAAGCCAAATTTACTAGCCTGGTAGCTTTGGCTTTATTCTAAGCCAACAAATGCAGAAAAAGAAAACACCATCAGATCCTACATTATACTGTATTGAACAACACATGATATATTGGTTTAAACACATGTATACCCAAGAATTGACTTGGGACGCGTGGTAGATCCATGCATAATTAGTCAGACTGTGACTCTAAATTTGACACGTGCACTGTTGACAGGAGTTCGCAGCTAGGTATATCCTTCTCATTGCCCGGTGACCACCCAGCTACTTGGTGAGGTCTATTGAGGGCTTTGCTTGCTAGCCCAGCCTGAGATTTTCCCAGTTATAAACAATCTCAGGCTGCCACACCATGATGTTGACAGAGTCAGACTCGGAGTGCTAGACAAGTGCTGGACTACGTCCATTCAAGTTCAGAATTGATATCATAGTCATAATATATTGTCTACAATACACATTAAACACTAAAGAGAAGCTTAACACTACCATATAGCATAGAACTTTGTAAGTTCTTTGAAGGGATATTGAATATTTATACAAGTGTGCAGAAACCATCCAGTGTGATGTGATGGTTGCATGGTCCATCACGTCTGATGTGACGGCTAGGGTGGGATTATCAGGTGTCTGTAGATAGTTCTGATTGGAGTAATATCCTTTCTTTCACTAAGTAAACCCTCTGGCAATACCTCATAGAGTCTAGCCAATTCATAAGTTAACCATATCTCAAGTGATAGCTAACCACAACTCATCAACCTGGTTGTCTAGATCTCTAACACATAGCTTTAACTTTGTTGTAAGCTATAGCAAGAACGCAGATATCAAGGCTTAGACTTATGTAGAGTAATGGAAGAGTGATTTATAGCCTTAGCCAAAAATCAGTCATATCATCGTAGTCCAAGATGTGAATCTGCCACTTTACAAAGAGTTGCTTCACTATCTTATTCAGAGAACTGAAGCACCATCACCGATTGAGCAGGAAGCAATGGAACTCCCAGCATTGGTTCAAGTCCACCTTGCTTGCTAATTTGCTAAATCCTCATTGGAGTGTTGCTTGTTAATCACTCTCTCCTCCTCGATATAACACATCCTTAGCTCTTCATATGGTAATACCAATACTGTAGCTGAAATCAGTGCACTTCTCTGAGCAGAATCATGTTCTGAATCTCAGTTCTCGAGCAAGTGTCAGAACACATGTTGCTTCCTGCATGCTAAACTGGGTTTAGAGCTATTCATTGAACAAGCCCAATCATTGCTTCACATTCTGTATGCTATCATTATTGTTTAGCTTGAGATCTGCTTTCACAGACCTTACACCTTGTGCATTGGGTCCCAAATACTGCTTTGAGAGCCTTGCTCATTCAACCTCTTCTCTGACCTCTGAGTTATCATCATCCACTTGTCTCTTTCTAGAATCCCCTGTAGATTGCAAACAACAGAACTGTGATTTCTGGTATGTATAGCATCCCAAAGACTCTTTACTTATAAGTCAATCCATTTATAGCTTTAGTGCTATCAGTCCATTTGACGTCTTTGGGCCAGTTACTGATCATCTCGATCCACCATTCTTTAAGATCTTGCTCCAATGATGTCCAAGGTAAGGTATACTTGTCTTTGAGCTTGCTAAGTCTTGCACCTGTGTCACCTGTAACATTGTTTGTTATTCATCTTAGTGGAGCGATAATTCAAAGATGTATGGAGTAATTCAATGATGGACTGTTTTACATCTTAAATCATCTCAGAGATGATTCAAGATGTAAAACAGTAGCTTGAAACTATGCTATCCTACCACTAGCTATCCTACCACTAGCTATGATAGGTAAGCCTGAACTACATTGTACTATGCTGACTACATGAGTCTCAGTGGGTGCTATCATGGACAACCTGGACTACCTGTGTCTATCTGCATTCTGCAGGGAATCCTGTAGATGATTCTTGGTTTCCTGATGTCTGCTTTTGTGGGTCGCAAATCTTTTACTTTTCTATGAGTGAAGATTTGGCAGATTTGTTCAAGAAGTTCGATGTGATCCACTTGAACATGGTAAGAATACACTTGGAATCGCTCCTCACCCCAAGATGAACAATGGGCAAGTTGGAGACCCTGTTGTGATCCCAGCTGGAACTTGTTCATTCTAAAGACAGTCCTATGATGGATGCTCTGGGGAAGATCATCAGTATTCGGTTGATACAACACCATCAGATGAGGAATTCTGAATTTATGATTGAGGTACTCTGAGAAGGTTGACACAAAATAGGGAATATTGCAATGCCCATCTGCAAAATGCCAGGCAGGTGTGAGGTACCCTCATGTCACCTCAGGGGTCTAGTCACAAGGCTTCGGACTCAGAACTGCCACCCTTCAGGATGGCTCATAGAGTAATTAGTGAGCTTTTGAGTAGTTTGTTGTATGTGTATCGTCTTACTGGTAAATTATCAAGCATGTCCAATTTGAGTGGGATGGATGCAAAGAGATTCAAAGATGTTTCTGGCCTGAATCCTCTGGGGTGAACTGAGGCTGTAAAGTACAACATAACCCAACAGACTTGGTTCCTTAAATCAGACCTACTGGATCTGTTTACCCTGACTTACTTCCTGGCGTGGATGGGAGAAAAATGAACAAGTGATAATCAACTCACAGCCTCTGTGAGGGCTTCTGGATGCAGGTGCAGACAGAGCCAAACAATGATCACGTGTCAACTCATTTTTCTAAATTCTCGAACTCTCAAAACATGGATAACTTTGATCATTTGTACCTATACCTCCTACACTTTGAGTAGCTTGTTGTATGTGTCTCGTCTTATTGGTAAATTATCAAGCATGTCCAATTCAAGTGGGATTTGAGTGAGATGCAAGTTCATCAGGAAAAACCTGACTTGGTCCTTGGGATGTCCCAGGCCTCAGGAGACATCCCAGGATGTGATGGGATGCTGGGGATGCTGGGGATGCTGGGGACATCCCAGGGACAGGCAGGGCCAAAGTTATCAAATGAATAGTTAACTGGGACCATTTGGGATGCACCCAAGACAAGCTGGGAATGGCCTGGGAATGTAGGAGATTGATAGAAGTTAAGTGAGTACAGGCAGCTCACTGATGCAACTTAACAGGACAAAGTAAAGTAAGACTGTATTACAACAAGCATGTCGAACTAGCAAGTAATCATAAAAGCCTTGTCTACATCCTTCAGCTTGCAGTAGAACTGGCATAAGCAGAGCTTACTACAGAGAAAATAAGAAGCAGTGAATGGAGAAGTAAAAGCTTACCAAAACCACAACAAGGAAGAGACTGTTCAAGAAATGAATAGAAATTCATGATACGAACAAAGAATAAGGGCAAACAGATGGAGGAGCTCTAGGCCTAGGTCTAACACTAAGTTAGGTGACACTCACTGCATAGAAGACTTACCTTACCATTAGACATCCACATAGTTGTGAGCTAAGAGGTACAAGTCCAAAGTTGTACCACTTAAATCCAACATGCACATGACTTCCAACTAAGGAAGGTGCACTGGCAACTTCCCTTTTGAGTGGCCTTGCCCTTCTACCTCCACCGACTCCACAGCGATGAGACAATTCCAAAGTTTGGACCATATCTTTTGCCTCAGAAGGTGAGTTTGGGAAGGTTGAGTATATAAGACTTACCTTGCCATTAGGATGTCTACATAGTTGTGAGCTAAGAGGTACAAGTCCAAAATCGTACCATTTAAATCCAACATGCACGTGACTCCCAATTAAGGAAGGTGCAGTGGTAACTTTAGGCAATAACACAGGTTCACTGCGAGTGAATCCGGTCAACACTGCACCTGTCACTGTGACTGATTGTCACTGGTGGTTACCGCAGTGAAGAACCTTAGTTAGCTTGATAAACTAAAAGTATGACAAGATATGATATTAATATAAACTGTCTTGGCATGTGAAGTGCTTTTTGATATAATTTACACTAATCTGGTGACCACTCTGCCCTCTTCTACTGATGCTTATGCCCTTCACCAGGTTCACGGTGTCAGAAATCCTCATCCGCACCTGTACCCGGCCGGTGAAAAACCGTAACCTGGCTGGGTAGCCCCTAGCCCAGTGACTGGGCCCATCTGAGCATAGCGAGGAAAACCTCGTCAGAGGGCCCAGTAAAATGCCAAAAATAACTCGCATGTAAAAATTAGTGGCTGTGCTAGCTAAAATGGGATGTGCCGTGACTGCCTAATTTATTCATCTTGCCTCTGTCCTTCATTCTTGTACCGCTCCTCGTTTCTATGTGTCTTCCATGAATATACAATTCTTATGCACACTCTACAATCGAAATCTGGACTCTGGAAGAACCCTTAATCGTATCATCATTGGAGCTCACAACAGCAGCGATGTCAGGTCCTCCCTCAATTCCTTCTTTGCTTTCGTCTGTTCCATCACTCAAATAAAGCGCTGGGCAAGAGCTGCAACTGTTCCTCAACTTTGGTCAACAATAGAAGCCATTCTGTCAATTATTCCCTTGCTTCTGCAAACCTTCCTCACATCGCTCTCTTCAATGAATTTGCAATGTGCTCTTCAGCTCATTCTGAAGTCCCTAGAAGACGACTGCGAAGGGTACTGAGGTGTATGGGAGCTGGGTTACTGATGGTCGATTAAGACAGAATGAGCCCATTCCAGGTAGAGATTTGTTTGGACAGCATGTACCACAGTTTGACCACAGTGTGTTGTCCTATTTGCCATCTGAAATGCACGGTCAGACAGCTTGCATATGCAGGAGTAGGCTATATACGAGTTGAGATTATTTTAGCTGAAGTCACGGCATGTCCCATTTTAGTTAGCACAGCCACTAATTTTTACATGCGAGTTATTTTTGGCATTTTACCAGGCCCTCTGATGAGGTTTCCTTGCTTCCTCAGACAGGCCTGGTTACGAGGCTAGGTAGCCCCCACCTGTGCTCCAGCCTAGGTAACTTCTCTTTTGAGTGCCCTTGCCCTTCTATGCCCACCAACCTGCATCGATAGCCTACCCATATCAGACAATTCCAAAGTTTTGACCATATCTCTCAGTGCCTCAGACACTTGATGAAGGAGAGTTTGGGAAGGTTGAGTTGGGGCTGGGCAACCAGATGTCTTTGAAGTGAAGTAGTTTTGTACTAAGTTCCTGTGGGTCTGTTTCTACTAGATAGGAAAGACATGCAACATTCCTGTGTACCATCTACAACTTCCATACTACCTAAAATTTGACACTCCTGTTTGCATCCTAAAGACCAGCTCAGGATGAATTCAATCTTCCCCAAGACATACCCAAGACATACCCAAACTGTCCTGGGATAACCCTCAAAAACAGAGGATGCAGCCTGACAGACCGGTAGCTCCCCAAATGTCTTGCAGCATCCCAGTGCATCCCCTATTTTGAGGAGTCTTCCCAGGACACCTTGGGAATACAGGGGGTGTACCAGGGTATACCAGGGTGGCCTCAGGACACAGACCTTTTTGTTGATGTTCTCAAGGATGAAAACCGGCTCTGCTGCATGTAGCTGTGAGCGTGCCTCCACTCGAAGTAGCCATCAATCCTTATTGAAGCCGTAACAAGTGGGACACTGTACAGATAACAGATCTGCCAGGACGGACTCTAGTGCCACTTTGGGGTCGTGTTGTAGTCGTTCTCTAGACCTGTAAACTTCTAAAAATAGCATGCAGGTAAAGATTTCATTTGTCGGACACCATTAACAACTGCAGAATGGTACCGGCAATGTGTATATATTGTCTTTCAAGGTATACAGTCTTTATATACATTGCTGAAGTCAAACCGGAAGCACGTTGCGCTACTGGGTAGAGCTCGGCACTGCGGCAACCAGAGTAGCAGATGGCTTCGTTTGTAACACCTGTTTCATTCAAGCACTCTAGATTGGTTCTGTAAACTATTTAAGCTATTTAAGACATAAATGTATTGTTCAAAGTACAATATTGGCTTTAGCAAGTCGTATCGCACTGAAAATGCGATAGACCCGCATGGCATGGCACATCATGTGCAGATTTGAAATCCTTACCTGCGAGTTATTTTTGGAAATTTACCAGACCCTCTGATCGAGGTTCCCTCATTGTCCCTCAGAGGGTCTGGTTACGAGACTAGTCGTTCTCCACCTTCACGGACTGTGACGGACTTTCACATCATAATTTCAGGATTGTCTTGGCTTACTAGTACTTGCATTTTGGTTGAAGATGAGCATTACAAGATTCTGCAAGAGATTGTAAAAGCCACTGGCGCTAGTCTTTGGCTTTCAACTTCCAAAATGTGACATCTCAGACCAATGACCTTCGATTCAGCCAAGATCGAGCTTTGACCAGCAGATACCATGAGATTCAATGTCTGTTGTATGCCAGAGCAGTTCAATGCCATTACAACCGTTCAAAATGCACTGTAACGGATTGCAAGAAAGGGGAAACAGTTCATTCAGAGAATGTGAGCAGACTGAGATAGGTACTAGATGATGCTCACCTTAGGCAATCCATCGTCCATGTCATAATACCCTACAAGGCTATTTTCTTGTACGTACCTAAATAGCCTCAGAGGTCTGTCCATCAAGATGGACACCCTGCTAGGTCCTAATTCGGAATGCTTCTTGGTCAATGATGGACCTGTAATCCACCTCATGTACAGCTCAATGCATTCAATATATTGCTTACAACGATTGAGTGGCCTACAACTGTACAGACAACACAAGAGTCCAAGATTAAACATCCAAGACACTCAGTGCAATGACAACATGCAGCAGACTAATTACTCGACGGTCCTCCAAAATTCGACGGTCCTGCCACATTTGAACTCGATTGCCCTGCTACGTTTGATGATGGTCCTCCAAAGTTCGATGGCCCTGCCACATTCGACACGTACTTCCCACTGAAATAATCATCTAGATTCCCACATTATGTCTGAGTCCCTCAAGGACTCCTTTGACATACATCATGATAGACTGAGATGGTGATAATAGTAGGCAGTGAAATCTTATAGAATAGTTATGTGAGTAGCTCTATGACGGCCTTGAGAGCGCAACGAGCTGCAGACGCTGACATGATGTAAACTCGGATCATCAGTCCGAGTACTCAAGTATCATGCAGATCTGTCAGATGTAAACTGTAACTTGTTGTACGCTTGATCCTTCTCAAATTGACAACAAATTGATCAGGACTATTGGCAATGAGTATTGTACTTGTAAGGACGTAGGCTCGTTCATTCGGATCATCAGTCCAAGTACCAATTAAGGCAACCACGCAACCTTTTTTGGAAGATCAGTGAGCATTGAACGTTTATGAGCTACAAGTATATCAGTATCAATTAGGTAGATGATGCATAGCCGACTTAGCACCTTGATCAACAGATGCGCAGAAGTTTAACCAGAAAACTCAGGTGGTTGATGAGAAATACTGTGGTGCCGGCACAGACTCGATTCGGTTGACTCTGAAGTCAAGTATCTGACAGTTATGATCAGTAAGACCAGTATCAATATACCAACAAAGGGAAACTAACTTGAACAGACTCAGACTTGCACTGACAACCTAAACTTGAAGGACTCACGTAGAACCTGAAAGCTTGACGGAGTCCTTTGTTTTTTTTTCAACAATGCAGTTGACTATACATTTAGTCCACTAATGTACACATTTTGATGTGAAGGATTCTATCCAAAGGCCTCAGTGAATATTCAAGCTTTCTGCAACAAGCGCCCAAGGCGTCCGTCACGAATTGCTTCGATTTACTCACAGATGGGGACATACTCAGCTTTTATGTGAGTCACTGTATTCATGTGTATCATAGTAATATTTCCTTGCCCCGATCTCTAGTAGTTGATGTGACCATGACTGGTAACACTGGTGTAAGAGTTTAAGTCTCACCTGACTTATGCACGAAGTTGGTTCAACCTAGCCGAATTTTCACACTTTTTCACTTTGACTCTGGGGATTGATTTGATCATTATAAACACTTCTCCTATGCTAGTTAAAGCCAGAGATGTATTTCTGAGCCAATCAGTTGCATATATCCATGTGCAGAGGTAATACAAGTACCCAACCCTTCCATGATCGGACCCTTGTATCTCTGTAACGGCTACATTGAAAGTCACCATTGTCTGTATCCATGTATATATGTATTATAACTACAATATGGCATAGAAAGTATAGTTGAAAGATGTGGGGATGGAGTGTAAGGACTACAGGCCTCCAACCAGCCATCAATGCAACAATGTGGCACCTGGCAAGGTCTGCTTACCTTCCCAGACAACCATTAGACATACTGTTCAGTAAAATGACTATTACAACCTAGAAAACTCAAAGATTAAATTCTGCTAATATACTACTCGAGTCATCACTTAGTACATGGGGTCGTGCTGATTTCTTCAGGTCAAGTACTCAGATTAAAAGTGCTTAGTGGGATACACTTACAGTCCAAATATCTTCACAATCCTTGTTTTGTACCTTTGAAATGAGTGGGCACTAGTGGGACGACACACCCAAAAACTGCTGTGTGCCGGCCAAAGGATCTATTTTTAGGGTGTGCTCGTGTCGCATTTCTACTATTATGTGTACTCGTGTCGCGTTTCTGCTATTGTGTGCTATTTTGAATGTGTGGTATGTCTTGTATATCCTCAGGCACTAGAGCATAGGCTACAGGTCCTATAAAATCCAGAAAATGATTCAATTCTAGGGATACACTCACAGGCTCGGAAGTATACAATGTCCAGTGTTAAGAAAGTCATCTGGAGGACTGAGAAGGGTGTAGGCAGGCTGCTGAGTGCTGAGAAGGATGTACCAGACTGCTGGAAGGAGAAGGAGTCCAAAGGACATGGTGGACTGCTGGAAGGACGCGTAACATTGGCAGTGTCTATATTTAGCCTAGTTCACTAAGGACAGCTCAGTTATCCTTACAAGAGATCCTTGTATCTGTATAGGCTATGTTCTAAGGTGGTCTTAGGGTCGTGAGGTTTGAGGGGGCTGGGAGCGAGATGGACGTGAGGGCGGCAGACTACCATCAGCAGAAAATGCAAGAATGGCGGAGCTAACCCACATGAATGTGCACACTCACGATCCATAGTGTCCACCACTGAGCACTCGGATGGATGGAAAAGACTGTGGGGGACCCGGGACGTCAACATTGACTCGGTCATGTGCAAGGTCACGCAGTCCATCACGGACATACCTAGGACCCGGGAAGCTCCCACGGCTGGGTGTCCGGGCCTTGGGGTCTGAAATCCGCAATGTCCTGGGTCTGAAATCCGCTATTCAGGACAAGGGTAATCACGTGTCCTCCAAAAAAGGTAATATTACTGTAGGACCTCGTAGGAGGACCTGTATGCCTATTAGTAGTCTATTTCTTCTGTTTTCCAGCTGGAAGCTTGATAAATAGCTTCGGCATGATTCTCTCCTTAACCTTAGGTACATTCATTGCTTTCCATTGAGTCACAGCGAAGTCAACAAGCTCTTTCTCATGAAATGGACCTTTCAAGAACCAAGCTTTCTTCCTGGCTCTATAAGAGGGACGAAATCTTGGCTGTCAATCTGAATGTTACGAATTGTGCGTATACCCCTGGTCGCCTTGTGCAGCTCAGTGGTCATGTTCCCGTGTGCAGGTTGTAACAGGTTGTAACAGGTTGTAACAGTGTTGTAACAGTGTTGTAACATACGAAATTTTGCTATTTTTGTCGCGGCCGGCGGCGGCAGTCCTCTAAAATCCGCTATAATGCGGACAAGGATGACGAAATTTTGCTCTCAAATCCGCTATGTTAGGCTATGTTACGGACAAGAATACACCCTTTTTTGGGTCTAAAATCCGCTATATTCGGACACCCAGCTGCGGGAGCTTCCCGGGTCCTACATACCTCTGAGGCTATATAGTCTCATACAGTAAAATAGCCTCATAGGTATATACAGGGATTGCCTAAGGTGATGATGCTGTTGTCCATGCTCTTAACACACCAAAATTAGATGATACACTCCTGTACGATTGAATATTGAACGTTAAACAAGTCGATAACGACTTGCAGAACGTTAGCTTCAGTAAATCAGCTAAGGCAAGTATTGGATATTAGAGCGTATTAGATTTGCAAAAAAGTCGCAATTTCTCACCTGCTATCTCGGTTGAGTTTTCCGTTAAAGTCCTTACCTCACTCCTCATCCGGATGTTTACGTGCAGTGGCATAGAGTAGCTGTCCTCACCACCATCCTTTTTGCCGCCTTTTCTTGCCACACCAAGAATACATAACACTACACCTTCCTCAGGGAGAGTAAAGGTATAGAGGCGTTGGTATGTGGGGTCACACTGGCATTGTCGCGGCCCCCCGGCCGGCGTTGGAGCGTTCCTAGAATCCTGCAATCACGCTTAGGATTTAGTGGAAATCCACAGAAAACTGACATCTAATACACTCTATTGAGATATCGAAATTTCCAAGTCGTTTGTCATTCCACATCTTTGACATCTTGCCTCGCATCGGATCGTTTCAGGTTCGCCAAAGGTTCGTTCGATGAACGTTAAACTTGCGGTAGTTCACTGTAGGCTACCCACGTTAGGTTTCAATGATCACGTAGATTTGCGGAGGAATGAGAAGCACTAGATCGGTTATTTTTTACCTACAACACCCACAACCCAAGCCCCCCGGAAATCGACTTCATCTGGAGGACGTCGTCTTCCACGTTCTCCACCAGAAACATTGCGTACATCAGAAACCTTACCTTGCCGAATTAATTTCAAGTCACAGTAATCACCGGAGGCAAAAAGTTTGAACAAAAGGCGTTCACCGGGATCGAAGTAATAAGGATCCCCGCCACCGGGACCATAACCAACAAGGAACTTATTGCGACCGACTCTAGCGCCACTGTGCATAGCAGAGGTGTTGGTGCGGTGGGAGGAACCCAAGAGGCAATCATACGTGTCATTAGATTGCACGCATAACTAACGACAAGTAAGTGATGCAACGTTCCGAACTGCATACTTACCTCAATCTCATATGTTTGTGGATTAAAAGAGAATAAAGACAGACAAATGCATCCATCTGTGTCCTTTGATATTTCGAAACCGTAGGGTGATCGAGTATCAACAGACCCGACAGACCGACCAGAAAAGCGGTCTTTGCTGGGTTGTTTCACTACACGTATTCCGTCTATGGTGACAAGCTTATAGAGGCGAAGTTTGATATTATCAGGCCCGGGAGGGCCAAGCGCCTTGATTCTCTCTTTGGGAGAGGTGGACCATCCGAGATAATAATGGAAACGAGCAATGTGATCCACCGTGGCGGGGATATCGACTACATCATCCAGACAAACTTCATCGAAGTCCTGACCTCGTCCGAGTCTAATGCCGCCAAGTTGAAGGATCAGTGGATCAAATCGTTTAACTTTCAGCGAATGCCTCCCTTGGTTTGTATGAAGTGAAATCACAACATCTGCTTTATCATCCGAGGTCACCAGTCTAAAACAGCTGGTTTCTATGACTCGGACATGCTCGAGACCTGACCCGTCGAGGCGGACTCGCACAGTACCGGATGAGTCAGCTATCCATGATACCTTGACGTTGGTCGGGATTTCCTTGTACAGTACTGACTGATCCTTGAACACGAGAATGGAGCGCTGTTTTTCAATTCGATCCACCCTTAATATGGCCATGGCGGGGGGAGAGTTCTTGTCGAGA
>QLOY01000923.1:0-16094 GCA_003313965.1 Megacollybia marginata | reverse complement strand
ATCCAAACACATTTACCATACCTCACACGAAAGCGTAAGACCCCAGCTGAGCCCGTACCTAGCCCTGTGTAAGCCTGTGTGAAACCTAGTGTTGCCCCGTACCAAACCTAGTGAAGCCTGTGCCTAACCTGTGTTGCCCCGTACCAAACCTAGTGAAGCCTGTGCCTAACCTGGCTTGACCCAGCAAACCTGAAAATGAGGGGCTTATGCCTAAATGAGGCTAAAGGCAACCCAGGTTGATCTGGGTTGACCTTGAGTGACCTGGGTGACCTGTGCATCTCCAGGTCAACCCACGGTAACCCCAGAGCATATAGGTTAACCTATACACTCCAAGGTTAACCTAGATGCTCTGTGGGTTAACCTGGAGATACTCAGGTCAAAAAGGATTTTTCCTGATGCAAGTATTGTGCATTCAACAAGTGCCAACTCGCTTCTGGTTTCATGCATACAATAATTTGAAGAGCTGTCAGAGCATTGGACTCAAAGTCATGGACGCTATATCAGACTTGGAGCCTGAGATTGGGTACTCAACAATATGCTGAATGTATCACATTGATGTTGGTAATGTGGAGTCATCTGTCATTATGAGATGGCATACTCCTTATTGCAAGTTAGACTCGAGAGTCACTCATTGGCTTCAAATACTCACCATTCTAATCTGTACCATGCAGAAACTTCACTTTTGAGAATGGATCAATGTAATGAGAAAGATGGGCTTGGTTTCCAAGCAATACATGGAGATCACTCAGAACAGCATTCTTGTTATCTGGAAAACTGGTATGGAGAAAGGCATGAACCAGTGGATGCCTTAGAAAGTGTTGTGCAGTGGGATCAACCAGCTTAGTACCCATCTGATTGAGTAGCTGATTCAGCATTAATATAAGGTGAGGAGGTGTCTTGGTAGGAAGAGGAACAGGGTGGCAATGGATACCTTTCATAATGACAAGGATGTAGGGACATGCCTGTTGCTCATGCTCAACTGGCTCATAAATACAAAATTTGACATCACAAGCAGTTTTTAACCACTGAAGAATCCCATGGCTATTGTGATGATCAAATGCTGTAAAGTCTGTTAATCAGACAGCTCAGTTAGGAGAAGTGACCTTACAACAGCAGAGCCTTTGTGAAGATACATTCACAAAAGTTGAACATCAGGAAAGCAGTCCATAGCCTAATGCATAGGCAGCCTTTTCAATGTGCTCAAGCTTGTCACTATCTTCATTGAAGTATGCTTCAAGGTACTCAATGTTGTATGAATCATCCAGATACTGGATGTGATGATCACAACTTGAGCCAGTGTCATAGTGCTCACAACTGTTTATCCTAGTTGATCAGTAGCTGTCACATATCCTGGAACTGATAAGTGGCTGCTCATCTTCATTGTAATAGAGCATTAATCTTCCTTCACACCGTTTGATAGGGTCTGCATATCCATGGTGGAACTTTCCTGCTATTTTGTCCATCTTGTTATGAGCTTCTTGCTCAGATAAGGACAGGAAAGTTGGCTCTTGAATGGGAGCATGACAACCTGTACATGATAATCCAGAAATCAAAGTCTGTGTCTTGCAAAATACTTCAGCTGTAGGTGATGCAAAGAGGAGATGTTGATCAGCATCTTTAGAAAGACACAAAGCCCACATCCTGATGTGTCACTCTTTGATGTGACATTGCTTTCAAGGTGTCGCAGTCAGCCTGTGGGCAGAATTTGATTCCCTGGCCTTGCATCAATACTATGTATACTGGCCAGGTTAGTGGAATGATGCTCTGTACAGGTTATCAACTCACCGCTTAGAGAGTTTTTCAGAGGATGAACATGGATAAGAAGACCTTGTCGACTTTTCTTTGTAGTGCCAGAAGGTAAACCTAATGAGTAGGCAAAGTTGCATGTTAGATTAGACTGGTTATCAGGATCGCATCAGAAAAGGTATCCCACTGGCTGAGTCTCATGACACTCAGGATACTTGATGTATGCATCACATTCTTCGAATACATAGAGCTGAGACAGTACTGTTTGTTGATTGAGCTTATAGTTTTCCTCAATGTGAGATGGTTGAGTAGTACTGAATTTGAATGGCCTGGAATCAGGGGGAACTGATGATTCTTGACTATTCTCTGCAGCCAAGTCAACACATACTATGTGTGATGCTGTAAGACATAGACAAATTAGGCAACTTACCTGGTGAGTTTTGCAATGCTACTGCTGCTAAGTTCTGAATAGGGTTGGTAACTAGAAGAACAACCAGCTCTGGGTTAAGCAGAGATGCAATATCCATTGTACTGAAGGCCTAATTTGAACTGACTGGCAGAACATCACAGTGAAGAGCCTGAGGCTACCCCAGACTCCAAAGCTCACTATGGACTTCTTGAAATATCACTGTTGCAGCCGTGTCTCTATTTCTGAGGCAGCCGCCTATTGAATTTTACATTTGATTCAAATATAAACAACAGAGGCATCTACTCTCAAACTGAATACCTTATGGCCTGACCCCTATGCCCAGGCCTCTGACAAAAGCGCTCAGTCAGGAGGATATCATGGATATCACTGAGAAGCAGGGCAGAGACCTTGCAATGAGTGCACAGAGTGAAGCTTAAAATCCAATAAATTCGAGGCAAAATGGGATTATGTATTCTGTTGATTTCTATTTTTTGCCCCTATTTATCTGTATTTTCACAAGCCAAACAACAGCAGGGGATGGCAAGAATCTGAAGATAAGGCTACTCCAGGCTATTCCGAGACATTCCGTGACATGTCAGTACCTTGTAATGCTCACTTGAGATCAGAGCTTAGCGAGGAGCTCAAGGGTTGCTGACTAAGTGAAAGGCACCGGCTTTCAGCTTGTCAGCAACCTCGATGTCAATTTCAGCAATTTTTGAACTGCATTGCTTCTTTCTACAGTCTTGCATCAAATTCAATCAGCAATGTCTTACCAGAATTCTTTTGACGATCTACTCTGTTCTTTGGGATCGTTCCCTAATGGGGTGAGAGAACTCAAGGAAACAATTGATGTGCTGAATACACTCAATGCGGACTGCAAACAACAGAATCAAAGAAGAACAGGATGTCAAGAGAGGTTTGCTGATGCACAAGATGGAAATGTCTTGGCTGATGAGGAAATTTCCAAAGATGAGGATGACTACCTTACCCCTATTATCAGTTCCCTCCAGGAAATTGTAGATGCTGAAGTCACTGAGCCCCAGATGTTGCCTAGAGAAGATCAAACTGCTTCTAACCAGGAACACGACATTATGGAGCTACGGAGGAAGCAATTATCCGAGTTTTCAGATGTTGGTGCTGCGAGCTGAGGGGATTTAGGTATGAAGGATAATTCCTTTCCTCAACCAATATTCAACATTGCACGGAATCATATTTCGCCTCTGCTGATGTTATTCATCCATGATTCGCTAGAGAGGATCAGATACAGGCGCAAGATCGAATTCCCAAAGACCCCGACAACCGAGAATCCAAATTTGCATCTCCTCAAGATGGACAGCTTTCCTGATGAGGAACAAATAGATGCTGTCACATTCCTCACTGTCTACCCGGTCTTCTTGCGATTTCTTGATGCCCTCCTCGACAGGAAAGCCCCATGTGCCTTTAAGGGTCTTTGCGATCATTTCGAAAAAATCTCTTCTGAAGACTTTCAGACAAACTTTCCTGCCTATTGAACTTTTGACAGAGAGATTCGCAGAGACTTCTTTCACTCATCCAGCGGTGTTATTGTTGACGTCAATTCTGTGGAATGGTCTTCCTGACTTCTTAACTGCAAAGCTTTCACTATGTTCACCACATCAAATAACCAACCCTCTTCTGAAAATTCAACTCCTTTCTGCATTAACAAGTCAAGGGATCACTCTACTCCATATTCCTTTTGAGATCATTCCTTTCACGGTCAAACTCCCGTTCCCACATTCTCTGTCTCCAATGTGGCAAAACCAGCCACCAAGCGGAATTCTGTCAGGTGAAGAACCCGAGTAAGCCAGGTAGGATTTGGATTGTCAAGTGGCAGAACACACTTGTATGCATTTCAGACCAAAAACCTGTCTGCTTCAGCTTCAACCTTGATCGAGGATGCACAAACAATTCCCTGGTATACCAAAATTTCAATGCTCACATCTGTACCCTCTGCGCTGATCCATCTCATGGTGCATCCAGATGCCCTCATAATTGAGAGTTTTGCAGTTGTTACGCCTTACAAAGCAGACACCTGGCTCAAGACACTCAATGAATGCAATCTAATTCAAAAATACCCTAATCTGACACATGACATTCTCCATGGTGCACCAATTGGTAATCCTCCTATACTCACTGCCACTTTTACACCGAAAAATATGCCTTCTGCCTCTAAACATGCACATATCATTGATGAATATTTGATTGAAGAGATTAATGCTGGATGAATGTCCCCTGGCCTCTCAGTCAAAGACACTCACACATTCTTTGGTAGTTATTTTTGTACTGCCCCAATGGGCATTGTTGAACAAGACGGAAAATATAGGGTCATTTACAATCATTCTGCTTTAGATTCTAACGGCGATTCTACCAATTCTTGGTTGGACGCTTCTGAGAATCCGACAAAATTTTACTCTGCATCCATTTTTGTGGATGAGGTAAGTCAATTCATCTTCCCATTCTTTTTATATCACACAGAAATTACTTCTCAAGTCTGTATGATGCATGTCTCACTCATATGGATGCTCTTTTGACTACTCACGCTCATTGAACTCTCACAAATATCTCATGCTTTGCATTCTCGTATCACTCACGTCTCACATCATATATGATTCTCACACATTGTCTTCAGGTGACTTGTGCACCAACTGGAACGCAAGCATGTGCCTTGGATTGGGTCAAAGCATATCGATGCTCACCCATTGTCCGTGATCATAAGCGATTTCTTCCGTCATTGTGGAGAGATCTGATCTTTCCGAATCATTGCGCATCATTCGGTCTTTCCACATCAGGTAATATTCAAGGATCACCTGCTGATGCATTCTGTGATATTTTGCTTGTCCTATTGACATTTGCAATGGTCTTCAAGTGGGTCAATGACTATAATATTTGGAGATCACCTACATCCTCTCACATACTTCCTTCTGGCAAAATTCAACATCAATACACATTTGACTTGTGCACCATTCTTGAGATTTCCAAACCTCTTGGAATTGTCTGGCATGACATCTCCAAGAAGGGTCATGATTTTGCTTCAATAACTCAGTATGTTGGTTTTGTTTGGGATCTGGAACACAAAACAGTGGCGCTGTCTACCCCAAAGCGTGAGAAATACTTAAATAAAGTGGTGGATTTCTTGACAGCTTCTGATGGTGATAAACCAGTCAAGTTTGACATCGCTTCTACAGTTCATGGTTCCCTCCAACACATTTGCTTTGTATACAGAGCTGGGCATGCCTTTCTACCCTCTCTCGCCCACTTTATCTCCAAATTCCCAAACAGGTTTGCTCAACATCATGTCCCTGACTCCCTACGCAATGATATAATATGGTGGAGAGAAACCTTACTCATTCCGAATGTGTCCCATTCACTTTTGCCATGGACTTTCCACGACCTTGACATATGGGTCGACACATCTGAATGGGGTATTGGTCTCATTGTTGGTAACTTATGGGAGGTGTGGAAACTATGCCCTAATTGGAGAGTCAATGGTAGGGACATGGGATGGGCAGAGACCTTGGCAGTCAAACTCATTGTCCTATGGATTATTCATATGGCCGATGTTGGTCATCAAGGTATGAAGTGACAACATGGGTGTCATTGGTGCAGGCAGACAAGGTCAATCCCGGAATTTTCATTGCAACAACTCAATTCACAGAGTTACAACCCTCCTAATTTCAACCAACACTGTTCTTGATTTTGAATATGTCAAATCAGCTGATAACTGTGCTGATCCCATCTCTCACGGCGAGCTGGGTCCCTCAGATGCCTGTTTGAACACCACTTTTGAGCTCTGTGACTTTTTATTGAATGTATAGATTTATTTACAGCAGGCCATGCCCTTAAAAAAAGGCTTTTCTAACTGGTTATAACCACACAGAAAAAAGCCTTTCTCATGGTTAGGCCAAAATGCTTACTTATCAATAGTGGGGGGGTGGGGAGCCTCCCCATTAGGACAGTGGAGCGGGTAACCATATTTAGATACCTGAATATTAATAGTATAAATGTCATGATATAGCGGCGTGGCTTGATAGTGGCTGTCAAAATACTAGTAAACAACATGGCAGCTGCTTGGGCTGCCATTAGGCTTGCCATTGGGCCTGTAGCTGTACCCGGGCTCTAGGTACTTCACAGTGGGGTATATACTATAATACATATAGCTGAATACATAGTATACAATTAACATTCATCAAATGGTTGGATTTGGCATTTGCGTTGGCATATTGGATGTACACAATGTCAATTACTCGAAGGTTTGGCCAAATATTGAATTGTATTCAAATCATACTAGTATAGTCACATGCAGAGTAGGCTCAGAAAAGTATATAAAATGTGAATGTTGTGAACGTTGAAGCAGAAATGAAATTGTTCGGTTTCTCCATGTTGCTGACAAAGAGGGGGGTAGTTGAACAAACGACAACGATGCTGGGCATGCATGGGAAGTGACTGTATTTGAGTTCTGATAACTTGCGCTTGGGTTGTTTTGCAAGTCGGGAGTCTGTGCTGAGGACAAAGTTGATCCCTGAAGGTAGGTTTGGGGGTTTTGATTTTCTCAATGACTGGCAGTGTCGCAGCTCGCATTGGCTGGTTTTGGCACAGTTGGGAGCAGGACAGGATAGCATGGTGGAGTTGTGGTGGAATGTCACGATAACTGTTGTGGCTCGTGTTGGCAGTTTTGGCACAGTTGAGAGCAGGACAGGATAGCGCAGTGCAGAGGGTATCAGAGTTGTGTCTGTTGAACAACAATTAATCAAGTATGGCCAAGCTGTACCTTCTGTAGGGCCATGGAAAGACGGAGAGTCACGGAGAGTATGAATGATGAATATTCGAGGAATGCAAAGTGCTGACAGCAGGAAGAGACATCGATCAGGCAGCGCTCACAGTGGGGACACCATGCGTGAAATCTGGGGAATGAATTGCAGATACGGTATGGTGGGAGATTTGGTTTGTTCACACTGCTTTGGGTGGTATGCTCACAGACAAATCTGAATGCAGTATAGCAGAGAGTTTGTCCATGTCACTTTTGGGCAGACGAAAGGTATGGCAGCAAGGTGTAGGGATACAGCAAAGGAGGAGATGCAAGCAAGGGAAGAGATAGCTGGATTCTGAAGAATGGGACAGCTCAATTCGAGAGTGAGCAAAAGAGAATTTGCTTGGCTGAGGGCCTTCCGAGCAAAAGGCACTACAAGAGGCATGCTTAAAACAATATATAGTATACTTACTGCAATTTGACTGCCATGCCAGTGGGAAGAGCCCAGTGCTTTCTCAAATGGCAGTTCAAAAGAATGTCATACTGGTGCACAGCCATTGTGCCTGGATTCCCATTGGCCAACACATGACAAGTGCCTGTGCACTTCACCTTCATCACTTCCCCTACTCTTAACAATGGTTCCGATAGCAGTCTCTGTTGGGTATACTTTGATTAGACATCACATACTTCAATTCTAACCACTTATACAGGAATTCAATTTAGGTCAAGATATGAATGAGTTTGCTTCGTGTTAACCCATTTGCTAAACTATTACCTGCACAGCATCTTTGCCTCCAAATTGTATCTACTCAAGTCCAGCTACCAGTTCCTTCAGAGGTGAGTAATTGATCATTCTGCATTATTCGCTGGCCCTCATTCCCTTGGTATGTACTGCTCGAGAGTTTTTTTCGAGTGAAAAAACCCAAAATAGACCACGTCTGAACATTCAGAACAAGTACCATCTCAATGAGCCCATGACACCCTTTCAGCTTTCACTCAGTACTTTCTCAACATCTTGTGCTGGTATTCCAAAACTTTTGATGGCCCTCCAGCCTACGATAATCCAGCTATATGCTGTAGGAACCAACACTGGGTGACTGCATCACAAAGCAGCTGCTCTGCTGGTTTCAAAAGTGCCCAGAAATCATTTGTTTTTTGACACAGTATTCTCTTAAAAGTATATTATCAATTCTGAGCATCCATGTTCCTCTGAAATTTGTTCTTTGCCATGCACAAGCATGACCAAAGGAATCCCGAAGACCACCAGTTATAATTGGAACGACCGGTTACCGAAGTAACCAGTCATCCGAACAAATCCAACTCACAGCCCAACCGTCACAACAGTTCGCATCTTCTGCAGGAATAATAGCATAGTATGTGTTTCGTTGTTTCAACTGAATGTTATCTGATTCAATCATATCCCAAGTATGCCGTGAACCCTCCCTTTTGTTGCCACAACTTACACTCTTCATGTTCCTTTGAGCTTTTCCCAGCTCCAAATACAACCAGGTAAGTGATGGTCTAGTGTTCATACTAGGCCTGTCCTCAATTCCGTTGCACACGACCGTTCCAATTGAATTACTGGTCATCCGAACCCTAGCTCCTACACCACTCGACAAGTCCACATTGGTTCCCTGGACACCGTTGTTCTCAGTGTCTGAACTGGTTACAACGAACGAAGCAGAATCTCTTTCTGCATCTACAGAACCCGCCAAACTAACGACGAAATCATTGGCCAAATCAATGACAAAAACCCACCATATTTGCATTCTTCTGGTACGCCACCATTCTCAAGCTCAGGCTGTCGCAAATGAATGTATCATTTATCTACTTTAGACAACAAACTGAATCACCCAACGGTATTTATCAATGCCACTCACCGAATCACAATGCCAAACTGAACAATAGTCATGAATGACCCGAAGCATTCCAAGACCCTGCCACATCAGTCCCCACCAGTCAACGACAAAAGGTGATGCTGCACCACTGAATCCTACAACCTCTTGTCTCCCAAACAACAACGAAAATGCAATGAAACCAAATCAATACTGAATCCCCCAAATCAATGCTGAATCCCCCCAAACCGATGCTGAATCCCCCAATCCACTGAATCCCCCACCAAATCAAACCGATGCTGAATCTTCCAATCCAACAAATCCCCCCACCAAATCAATGCAAATCCCCCCAAATCAACGCCAAATCCCCCACCAAATCAACGCGAATCCCCAAATCAATGCCCAATCCAATGAATCCCTCACCAAATCAAACCGATGCCAAATCCTCCAATTCAACAGATCCCCCAAACATTTTACAGGGATTTTTTATTGTATTTATCCAGCATTTATTATTGAATCCACCTATGTAGGCTTATGTAGCACCAGTTATACACTGTATATACATATTAAATATCATTTCAATGTTAATAGTGCAACTACGGAAGGAGCAACAGCACTGGAGCTGCTGGCAATGCCCCGAAATTCAATTTTGTTGACTGGTCAACAATGACAAACAAAGTGGCAGGTGCATCGCCCACCTACCTGCCATTCTAGGACATCTATAGTACCACCTTATGGACCCTATAGACCTGTATTCAAATCTGTATAGTATTCTACCTAAGAAAATAGGCATTTGGCATGGCTATATGCATGATAATGCCTTACTACCTGACATGGTTACAACCAGTCTGGCAGGCTTTTTTATAACTAGTTATATCCAGTAGGAAAGGCTTTTTGGTAGGGCAAGAGGTGTTTACAGTTCCATGTCTACAAGTGTAGACAGTGCGCAGCATGGAAAGACTGTCCGAACCGAGTCTTTGCCGCATCCACGTCAGCCGCCTATACCCCGTGTTCGAGATTCATCAAAAATTCTACCATCTACATTCCGTCCTCATGTTTTAGCCAGGAATCGTATTACTACCCGGTGATAAGACTGCTGGACGGCTAAGGCTGAAAGTCTTTCGAAATACTGCTTAAGGCGAATTCCAGGCATCCCCTAAGCAAGAGAAAGACTCTCTAAGGGATAAGCCTATAGGTTAGAGGGTACCCCATGTCATAAGAGGCATGTGGTGTCGAATAACAAGCACACCACTCGAACGGACAGTCAAACTAGAGTTAAGACGAGTTGGCTTGGGCTTGAAGCTCGGTCAACTGTATCTAACTCACTCGCCGTTACCTTGACCATCATCTACACTATAATGAAAGTCTTAAAGCCATAGTCAGCCGGTAAAGGTGTTAGAGTTATCTCTCTTAGAGCTAGATCAGGGATGTCTTAGAGCGACAGGCATGACTTAGGAAAGTGTCCGGACAGGGACAATGCTGGCAGTATAACGTTACCGTTACATGAGGGACTAGGAAGAGATAAACTGTTGAGGAAGTCAGTTAGGACACTTCCCAGAGATAGAGAAACAAGCTATTGAAGTGTTGGAGCCAGTGCAGGACCTGCACAACAAGGCTGCCTACTAACTCTCTTGACTTAGGGATTCGAGTACAACACCGGCAACCTTCCTCCATTGCTTAAGGAGGATCAACGTGTCCTGCTGAGATTACAACATCTGATTAACACATATCTACAGCATGGCACTCCTACAGCAGTAAAAGGATGAGGAATCAGACTGGCACATACACGTATAAGTGGAAGGATTCAGAGAGTATAAAACTGGGAGGAAATGGAAAGGAAAGGACAGAATACAGACGAAGACAGAACAGCGTGTATTTCGCAGGTATATACTACCTTGCATCTTGAACCACAGATTACATAGCATCTAATCACACGAGAAATTGCTGTGTCTAAGACTAACTAGTACCGCTTAAGGGAACATTTGCATCACGGAGTGTCCTAGCATTATCGCTTAGACATCGTCAACTTGAGGTTAAGTGAACCCAGTACCGCCTAAGGGCCAGAACAGTTCCTGTAGTCACTGAAGTAAACTTGCGTGCGAGTCACCGACTTAGTACCTCCTCCTCTCTCATATCCTCAAGGCCGCACTCGTTGCTGATGGACTTAGTACCGCTTAATAGCCAGAACAGTTCCTCCGCACTTGCCGCCACCTGCCCTAAGGAGTCATTCTCCTAAGCGCATCCAAGACCAGTGTCCATTACATTGGCAAACTAAGTCCACAGTCTCGAACTCTGGCATCTTGAGCACTTCTAGAGAAGTCTCCACTCGTTCTAACGAACACCCTCCTTCATTGTCTCATACAGTGACCCCCTGAGATCTCTTAATCAGAGTCTCACCCGCAACACTTAGGTCTTACCTGACGATTTTATCGGAACATCACAGTTCGCTTAAGTTGAATTGAAGTGTATCTCTTTTGTAGTTAAACCGGTCTCATGAACTTACAAGGGGATAGAACATCTCTGTTACTTAAAAGAAGCATCAGGGTGGTACTTAGAGAGTGCTACCTTTTGCATTGGGTTGTTTGGTTGTGGTTTAGTTACCTCGCCTCCTTCACTTAGGCAGTCTGTTCTTTGTAGCGTAGTCGGCTCGCCTCATTTTCCCATCACTGCACGGTGAGGTTCCCTTTCACCGGTCTTCTCCATATTCTCAGTCTGCTTTTCATGAACTTCTCAAATCCTTCCCAAAATCCGTGATAGACTCATGGCATGTGGTCATGCAGGCATCCGTTTCTGAACAGACTCTGCAGAATTATGGTGCCGGTCTACTCCGTTTCAGTCAATTTTGTGACTGTCACAACATTCCCGAACATAGCCGTATGCCCGCAAGGGGGGTGCGGCATTGCGGCACATGACACAGGGTCTAGGGAGGGAGGGGTCCTGAGCCAGCCGAAATTCATAATTGTATGTCAGCTTGAATTGCTATTTTGTGAATGTTACAGACATGAAAGCCACTGAATCAGCAATAGAAACTCAAAATTAGGCTCCTAATTCTCCACATACAGCTTAGTATGGCTTGACACAGCTTGGAGTCTGTGACATCATGGCCGGAGACATGTCACATGTTAGTAAGGCATCACCATCCAAAATATATCAGGTAGGCTCAACTCTCCAGGGAATATCCCTTGTAGTAAAACTATGTATCATACACTGTTTTATAAGCCTTTGAAACATGTACATGGTTGAAATGAGTACAGGAATCTAATTTTAAGTCATCATGTGGTGGGAAATTTCCTTTTTTGGAGGGAGGGAGGGTCCCTGACACTGCCGAGATTTCTGATTGTACCCTGTGTATTTTTTTGCGATGCCGCACCCAGCCGTCCAGGCTAAATTTATTATAATTCTGAGTGTACTTGCACATCGGTATCATACGTTGTTCTATTTTGCTGTGTACCATAATAAACCACAAAGCGTAGATAATAATCCACAGAGTGTAAAATAATAATCCACAAAGTGTAGATAATAATCCGCAGAGTGTAAAATAATAATCCGCAGAGTGTAAAATAATAATCTGCAGAGTGTAAAATAATAATCCACACAGTGTAAGATAATAATTCACATAGTGTAGGATAATAATCTGCATAGTGTAGAATAATAATCCATACAATAATCCCAGCAGTGTGCAATGATAATTCCACACTATGCGCCACATACCGCATCAGAGCTCCTCCTGCTGGTAGTCTCCCAGAATCCATCCATCCTCCCATCCATGCAGCTCATCGTTTGCTATCGATATCTCTGCACCAACTCCGTAAACGCGTAAAAAAATGCTTCTCGGTGCCTCTTCCAGTCTGACTTCTTTCTGAAACCATAAGCGGTCCTTGGAGTGAACACCTTGT
The DNA here is from genome assembly GCA_003313965.1 of Megacollybia marginata. Taxonomy (NCBI): domain Eukaryota; kingdom Fungi; phylum Basidiomycota; class Agaricomycetes; order Agaricales; family Porotheleaceae; genus Megacollybia; species Megacollybia marginata. The sequence goes on along the minus strand of QLOY01000923.1, from coordinate 3,443 downwards.
TTCATCCACTGGCTCCCCAGTCAGAACAGATACGATGCACGTGCGCTCAATGCCTCGCGCAACGCTGCCTGTCGATACGCATACGCTGCCCGACCTTCCTCTAGACCCCTCTCCAGACCCACTGTGTTCGTTCTTGCCTTCTCCTTCCACCACTCACAATGCCAGTCCATGAAAACAACATACCAGCACATTTCCTCAGATGTTAGAACTACCTCCTCATGCCATTGTTGATATCTTGCTCGGGCTCGTAGCCACTGTAATCTGAGTTCTGTATAGCCTGTTAGATATCAACATAGTTGTCGTGCAGTATAGCTTTACCATCATCCACTGAGTCCTTGTCCTCAGGATCAGCACCCATCTCCATCCAAATCCACGACAGCGTCACATATCCTTCACCAATTCCATAACCTTGAGGCAGAGGCCGAACATCCTCCTTCTTGAGAGATTTGAACTGAAGCCTCCATGAATCGGGTTTCTTCAGCAGGGGGGCCAGTACAGCCATCGCCCTATGAGCTCGATTGTAACGCCTGGTGTAACCGTCAATCCGAGACATGCAGTTCTTGATAGCCGTTTGAGATTTCGTGTTCACTGCAACACTGATCACGCCTTGGCGTCGTGTACTTTGCAGATATGCATACAATCGAAGGTTTGTTCGAATACCTTCCAAACAATCATTCGCGGCAGCCACACGCATCTGCCACTCATAATTGTGCAAGGAGTCATTGCATTCCGTCGAGCTAACAATATCAGAAGGGAGGTAGAGTCGCCACTTGGACACAGGATCATCGGCATCCTTTTTCACCTTGGAAGCATCTTCCCATCGTAGCATTTCGACCCCAGGGACATATAGAGCCAGACTCTCATACCAGACTCCTATGCGTCGCTGCAGAGCAGTCTCTCGATCCAGAATTTTTGCCTTTGCCAAATCAGTTGTATGAAGACCTTGATTGTCTATGTCCTCTGACAAGCGGCACCTAAGACTGTAAGAACAAAGAATGAGTGATTTCTGAACATACTGTAGCTCCTCAAGTTCCAAGCCCATCGCTATGAGCGCTGTAGGCGTCAGTTCACTGTTAACAAAGATTGCCTTGTTTGCCAACATTTTGGCTTCCTTCTGAGCGAGTGACAAGCGAACTGCTGCCTGTGTGGGTACTAAGACATATCAGTGAAGGTTTGCTATTAACAGCTTGTTTACCTTTGACCCGAGGGTGGTAAGGACTGAACTTGTGCTCTTTAATGTACACCTCCTGATTACACTCCCATTTCTCAACGTCGGCCTGCCATTCCTCCAATTTTTGTGGGTCTATGAAGGTCTCCAACTCCTTGAGATGTGTCTGATCCTCGTCTTGTTGCGGAATGGTGTTTCGCAGTCTTGACAGTAGAAGACGAGCTACCAGGAGTCAGGACATAAGGTACGATCCAGTAGAACAACTTACGCAAGCCAACAACTTTCTTCCAATTCATGTCCCCAATATGAACTTCCAGAGTATCCCTCCATGCTCCCGGACCCATCTCTTTCAGAGCGGTTTGCAGTCCGTTCAAGACAGACCACCCTCGTTCAACTCCCTCTCCATCCGAACGACCAGTCCACCATGTGAATCCAAAGTTGTACTCCTCCCAGCACCTCTTGATATGCGCTGGTAGGTGAAATTTCGGAATGAGCCACGAGAAGCCCACTAGTTTATCCGGTACACGCCAGCCAGATGACCCAAATTGATCTTCCATTCGTTTCCAGAAGCGGCGACTGTATTGGCACATTATGTCGTAGGAGAGAACGATCCAAAGCAAGAAAGTGGATCGAAAAGCACTCCAGAAAGCGTAATCCATCACAACATATCTTCGAAAGGTCAGGCTACCTTAATGCTCACATCAGCACACTTACCGTTCACCCTTGTTCAATGTGACCATACTGACCGGACGTTTCATATCATGACGGGCACAGTCAACAGTTCCGACACCAGTTATAGCCAAGCCCCGACTGTCCCGTGTGTCTGCGTTGTTCACAGTGTCATGCGAGACGCATTTGCTACGCTATCATCCCTTCCATCAGTCCCAGTTAACGTAGTGTTGAGGGAGTCTCACCTCTTGGACAACGTCTTTGTTCCGTTCGAGATACTCTTCAAATGGCCCCTGTTCCACAAAGTAAGCCAACCCATCTGACAATGAAGGATCTTTGTTGAAGGACGAGACATTTCGTCGCTTAAGCTTGAAGTTGCAGTCCATATTGGAAAACTGCGCATATACCCATCTAATAATGCTTAGACTGGATTGTTAGGTTCACCTGGACTTGCCTCTCTTCATCTGGCGCATTTTCCCAATTTTCAGGTAAATTGATTCCGGGATGTGGACAGCAGGGACAAAGCACCGCACACGAACCAGGTGAAATCTCATTCAAATCACCATATCCTAATCCGGCCCTCTTCAACATCTGAAGATGCCCGTACATGCGGACTATCATGCGGAACTCATCTTCACGAGACTGTTACGTATGTTAGACTTGTCAAAGTTTGCAATGGCCCACCTTAATAGAGCACAAGCTAGTGTTATCCGTCAGGCGGAGCAGTGCACTATAGTACTGGTACACTGGAAGTTTCGATTCGTAGCTCAGTAGACTGAACTCGCTAAGACAGCGTAGTGTTGCTGCCGTATTCGGTCTCTCGAAGGTGGCTGGGAAAAGACGAGCACGTAACAATTGTGTGGCGTGGTCGGGAGCATTAGGGCAATGGCAGAACTCGATGGTGATCTCGTGAATACCTGAAGAGTCCAAAATCGTAAAGGGACGGTTGTGAACCTGTGGCGCAAAACATTCACTCCCATCTGTATGGCCCAATCCCACACGAAGGCCAAGAGATCGCAAGGACACACGCTGGAAAAATCGATTGGAGGTCCAGAACTAGAGCAAGACCTGTAAGTAGTCTAGCTGAAGAACATTATGCAACGGATTATTGCTGTGCATTTCAACGATGCAAGATTGGCAATATAGTGACGATTCAAAACAATCCGTACACCGAAATCGTGGAGGGTTAGCATAGCAGCGGGCACAGGCCACCAAATCTATGGACAAGCCCCGACTGCTGAGCCGACACAGTTCTTCAAGGCATGCTTGACGCCTTTGTCGGCACCACTTTCGTAGGAATGGTTCGTCCTTCGAGGAATCGTCACCAACACCGTCGTCAGCATCCTCAATCAAAAGGTGGGAAGTCAGCTTCAATTTTGAGCATTAGCTAGGTTGTGTAGAAATCAATAATCGAATACATACTTCTATTGCTGCATCCTGCAGCGGGGCAGCAACATCAGGAAGTTCTGTCAGCTGTTCTGACCGGTAAACCTCGTAATTAGAGCTCGGCGCAGATGCATCCAGAAAATCTGTACCACTGTCTGTCAAATAGTCAGACACCTCAGACGAGGCAGATGACGAGGCCACGGAAATGTAACTCATTGAT
>QLOY01000920.1:0-36723 GCA_003313965.1 Megacollybia marginata | reverse complement strand
ACCAAACATGACCAAAGAAGTACCTAGCTTATGCAGTTATACCCCATCTATTGCATGTGAGATCATGACTTTGTAAACAAGACCAAAGAAGTACCTAGCTTATACACCCCATCTTTGACACGTGCCTGTGATTTAGGTGCTGGCACATTCACAAAACTTGCCAAGACTACATGAGGTGAATGCCTTTACACATGGGATACAATATGATCCTATTGTTGTGCATTTTCCATATAAGGTATGCTGATTCACTCAATAGGATTCTCTATAGATGGATTTTGCCTGTGGAGGCAGTGGACTCAAGAATTGGCTTGAGTCCACAGGTCATTATTTGGTTTAGTGCCGGTTTGGTCAGCTCCTTTCTGGTTTTGAGTTGCCACAGCTTTGAGGTGAGTTTCCATATGTCTTCTTGACCTGGAACCTGATATTTTGTGATTATGTGGTCCATAGTTTCCGGAACACCACATGTAGGGCACATGTGTTGTTCTACAAGGTCAGCAATTTTTTCCCAGTAGTGACTGACTTTATAGCCATTGTGTATTACCATCCAAAGGAAGAATCTCATATTCCTAGAGAAGTCTTTGGATCGGGTAGCTTTCTAGACAAGTGCTTGATTTGGCTCTGAGTCAGTGGATTTGCTGGCTGCAGGCTATAGCTTTGCTTTTGCTTCTAACCACATGATAGCATAGTCCATTAAACTCAAAATATATATCTTTGGAGTGTAGTAAATGTAGTAGCAAGATATTTGATTGAATATGGTATCTACGGACATGAGGATTGAGAGCAAGACAATGTGTCTTGGGTGATCGGACAGGCATCTATTGTCATCTAGCTGCCTGTCCATATAATTTGGGGGAGACTGGGTTGGTCATCAGACTGAGTCAGGGGTTTCAGGGTAAAGTCAGCAAGGTTCAAAATCTCCACAGGAGATCCTTTCATGTGTAAGATACATGAGCTATGCAACAATAAAGTTGCCAGCTGGTCCAGAAGACAGTTTGCAAGCACTGAGCACACTGAAAGAGACATGAGGTGAGTGATGCAGAGAAAGGCAAGAGCAGCTGAAGTCACATGGCTGTAACATTGGATTGTACAGAGGCTTCATTCTGGCTTATTTACCAACTATCAGACTAGAGCTATGTGTATCCAATAATGAGATAAAGCAATATTGATCCAATACAAGAATTCTTACAAACACTGGTGACTGTTTTGGTGTCACAGCAGAAGGCCTGGCCAAGATCTTTTCTCCAATCCCTCCTAACTATCTCCTTCATTGCAGTGCTCCACAGGGACCAGCCGTAAACCTAAACTGTGTCTGTGGGTGTTCACTGAGCCATGCAGAGATGCAACATCACAATGGTATGGGATCCTTGTACACACTTGAGGATCTCTGGTGGCGTAGGTGTACTGTTCTGGCATGGATGAGAAACTTCAGAAGCCAATCACAACTATCACACCTATCATTGTAACCTGCTTGTAACAGACACAGCAGTCCACCAGCTGGCGAGGAATGCACAGGTCCTGTTAAGACCAAGAATGTGATGCAAAGATGTAAGGAACCAACCAACCTGATAACAAACAAGCCTGGGCTATTGGTGTAGTAGTCACTGGTGAGCAAGGAGGTGCCAAGCCCTAGATTGTAATTTGCAGAAAGTAGCTGTGCCAACAGCGACAGGAGTTCTAGTAGGAGATAGAGGTTCTGTTAGGAAAATCAGAACTGAATAGAATACAGAGATGAGAGTAACCGGCCTTATAACCCAAAAGGGGTAGCAGCAATTGAGGGATGTACTACAGCAAATCGATTTAGTGGTACACAAAGAGCCCACCAAGATGCATAGATCGAAGGAACAAGTGGATTGGATGTACATTCGTCTTTCACACTGGAACAAATTTCGGTGCAGGCATCGAGGTCGACTTGGTTATGATCTGGGAGATCAAGAGGCCAAGAGTGACAGTAACCGAGGAGGATGGAATATCGGTGTTGGAAAGATCTGTGTGAAAGCAGACCAAAATATCAAGTTACAGTCTGTCCTGAAAATGATGTCATGCACACATTTTTTTTTCTCATATCCATATATAGAAAGTACACCCAAACAGTAAAAGCCACTTCCTCCACCATCATCCCCTGTATGATAACATGAATAGACCTTTCAAACAAGCTTGCAGGTCTGAAGTAGCATATAATACAGCAGCAAGATCTCTTCCAGCCTGACATTACACATACCACTAGGATGATATTGAGGCCTGTTGAGCATCCTAGAAGAATGATTCCATCTTTGTCGTTGTCACTGTCTGTGTGGAAAGTAGATTGAGTGCAAGTTGGGTCCAGGTCAGTGTTATGCTGTTGGCTGTGTTGCATAAGAGCACTAGAAAAGGCTTCTGTTTCTGGGTCATAATGCAGAAACTCTATCGCAAAGTGATGGTTAGCTTCAGTAATGTGTAGACAGACCGGACTTTGCACTTTTTCAGGTCTTTGTGATGCTATTAGATGGAAGATGGTTGAGACTTCCTGGACTTCCTAGAGGTTGTAGGCTGCTGTTTTGCTGTTGCTTTGGGTGGCATGAAGGGGGAAGGCAAGTGTCACCTAATCAAGCCAAACATCTATATTCAGACAGATAAAAAAAACATATCATTTTTGGGACAGCCTGTAAGCTGATTCCAATTGGTCCTCCAACCCAGAATCAGACCTGGAGGAGGAGGAGGAGGAGGAGGAGGAGGAGGATCTATTACCAGCATGGTCCCAAGATGGAACACTGGGCTGGAGAGTATCCTGATGAGGCAAGCAAGTAGATATAGCAGTAACTAAGTATCTACTCGTCATCATCTCCAGACTCCTGAGCAACTGACAGGGCCAATCACACAGAAACCACATGGGAAAAACCGCAGTTTAAAAATCCTGCAACTGAACAGAAGCAATAGAAACATCCACCATACCCTTCAAGTGAGTCTTCAAGATTTGTCTTGGATTTGTCAAGTTGAAACTCAACACAAGAAATAGGCTCAGACCAAAGAATTGGTCTGGATCAGGTTGAAACATGAGAATTCAATTTGCTGGCCTGCTTATGTCAGGTGCAAGCATTTTGAGAAATTTGAGTAGTAGCTTGAGTTTGGCTCGAGTTGTAATGATATATTTCTGACTTGTATTGCACAGGTAAAATTCGACTCAGAGGGGTATGGTTTCTGTTTCTGTCAGAACAGAACAATATGTGCCATTGAGCACACCCACTGAATGAGATGATAGCCTGATATGATTTTGCAACTGTGATTTATAATAGAAGCTATTGAGAAGCTATCACAGTATGGCTTGTGAGTGTGAAGTGTGCTTGTATTTCTAGCCCTGATACATTTGGCTTGTCATATTGTACTGTGCTTGCCTTTCCAAACACATGAGCTACAACAATGCTCAATATGGCAGCGCGGAAGGCGGTCCCGGGTATCCGGGGATAAGCCTTATTGAGCTAGCAAAGCGTGACAAGTCATCCTGGAATGATCTGATCAAGGTTAAACCTTAAACTTGCTAGTACACAAGCCACTGTGCCTGCAACATTGACACAAATGTTCAGTGTGGTGTGCAGCAGACTACTGTCTCTGCAGCATGTGTAGAGTACTTCTACATAATTATCATGTGTATATTGGCTGGCTGCGTAGTAAGCTCTCGACACAGCGACTGGCTTTAAAACAGACGGGTGGAGAATGGCTTGACATCACCACTCTGTTGCGTGGGGAGACAGTTTAAGGTTGCGTATAGACCATAGGAACAGAAGAAACAATCTAACTAATAATGTCGACCTAAAAAAAGAGAGCAGATGACTATTACCACTTCACCAAAAAACTGCTCGCCACTGCCATTGGGGCTGTCTTGTTTGTTGATATGCCTTCTTGGCTGTATCCGAGGGTTTTCGCTGTTTTTCCAATGTGTGTCGCAGGGGGGTCGCGATGCAGAAGATGATGGTGATGGTTTGTGTAAAAAGTAAAAGGAGTGGAATCCAAAGCAGTAGCCCCGCGCATTCCTCAAGTTGCAAAACAACAGTAAAAACCATCAACGGTGTGTTGGAAACAGCCTGAGCATTGCACCTACAAAAGAAATTGATTACTTCTTTGCGGTGGAGGCAGAACGAGCCTCACATGTGGCATGGAGGCGTTTTTGTCAAAAAGCATATGAGGAGGTCAATGAGCACTTGTTGAGGTATTTTTAGCATTGGTTTAGCATAGACATGGATGGAATGCGATACTGTGAGCGACGAGAAGGAGAAGGAGGATCAGGCTTCACTAGCACTGTATAGGGTCAGGATTTGAGCACAATACGATTCAACACCTACCTGAAGCACTTAGAAGTTAGAACCAATGGTTCATTAGGATTTGGCTTGGATTTGGCGAGTTGTGCAAAGAATGTTCTGTTGAGCAGAATTGGCCGATTTTGGCAGTTGAGCTTCTAAATCAACAGTTAAGGCTAACAATTACAATTATTCAGGCAGAATGACCTGGTTTTTCAAATACAGTTGCTGAGGTTGGCTGGCACGCAGTGAGGCGTGAGTTGTAAAGACCATAAGATCACGTGTAAGTTTGATCTTTTTACTTACTCGACCAATACTCGACTGGACGGTAAGCCAGTTGGACTGTTGCTCATTACACTGATGGATTCAAAAGAGCATTTGATGACAATAACAGTCCCATTTTTCAGTGGATGCAGACGTATCTGCTCCGGACATGATGCTCGGAACGATCAGTACTTCAGCATAGCGGCATGCGACTATTTTTATATTTAGCGCTGTCATAAAGAAGTCGGCACTGTTGGCACTTCAGCAAAATGGCATACCCAAGGTTCTATGATAGGTGAACAGACAACTCAATCCACATTCTAAACACAGGTTCTAACTGTTCCAGCCCAACCTTTCACCTTGACGGATAACAAAACAATATGGATCTATAATGAGGTCATTCTATATTAAGCTATATTCAGCTCATTTGACATGAGTCAGGCACAAGAGAAGAGAAGTGTGCGTCATAAAGAAGCAGAAGCTGTACCATATAAGGCAATTAAGGTACAGGTCTTAAAAAACGCAATGACGGAAAAATCCAGATTGGCATGTCAGCCTACATCAGGCCTTAACATACCTGGTCAGGCAATCAGGTGGAAGGTAGCCTGATAAGGGTAGGGATCCGACAGAAAACCCCTGGTCAGGTATGCATCAGACCTTCAGCCTGACGGAGCCTGGTCAGGGTCGTAGAGTACATATCAGGAACAAGCAATTGAAGGCTGAAAATTATAACCCCACCTGACACCATTACCCTCCCCCAGTAACGGTACCCATATCCGCCAACCTCTTTGGGTTCCAACTAGTACACCGACTACGCTGACCTGTTACACTAGCAACAGACATTATGCTTTTTTTGTTGGCTACAGTGAGACTCGAACCATGAGCTCTAGATAGGCTTACTTAATGATGCTATACCACTAGTCCACATGTGCTTCATTTGTAAAAGTGATTTACTGCCTTATGTACCCCCATCTACTCGTGCTGACCAGGAGGGATCTGCCCTGACAATACCTGACTTGAGTTTATCAAGTCAGACAGCACATAGGTTTGAATCATTTCAATGTCTTTATGTCAAATATCAGTTGCAACAAGACTGAGCAACAGGACATACTATGATGCAATCCTTTCCATGGGCTCAATATGACTCTCTACTTGTGAATATGCAGGACTATCGTGCTCTTGCCTTTATGCACTCTTCTGCTGTTCCTTACCATCTGGACTTAGCAATAGTAAACAACTTCAAGCCACAGAATTGGAAACCGAAGACATTTTGGGATGATTGCATGATCTATGCAGAAGAGAAGGACGTCACATTCTTATCAATGGAGTATGTATGTCATTCATGGTGCTTTGTCGTCCCCTGTACAGACCATGCAGTCGTCTCTGCACTACTTTGTTGATACCATCAATGATGCATCGGATATGTTGCTTTGGGCACTACAATGTTTGTGTATATTTAATTTAATCTCTATACTAGTGAATCCTCTTGCAAGATCTATGCTGGTGGGACCCCCCAACAAAGAAACCTGTTTTGCTCGTGTCATGCTCGTGTCATGCTGGATGTTACCTGATATGAGGCTGATCAGAAGGCACCTTCTGGTCAACTGTGATTAAGCCTGACCTGACCTGTCCAAAGGATTATTAGTCTGACTGTGACCTGATCGGACCGCCAGGCCTGATCAGGCTTTTACAGTTTTTCTGTCAAAGGGTAATAAACCGAGTCTTACTAAAGTAAGGACTCGGAATCACTTCAAGTCAATCAATACTAGTACGCACATTTTTGGCACAGAAGGTCAGTTCATAAGGCGCTGATATCTATGGAGCTCTACTAGTATCATGCACAGCAATGTGGTACTTGATCGTACTAGTAGCACTCAGCCAGTTCTCAATGTCATGACTCGGAGGCAATGCCATCACACTCTCATTGCCTCCAAACTTCTTGGATGGCCGCTGATCTCTACTAGTATGGAGCTCTATCATGCACAGCAATGTGGTACTTGATCATAGCACTCAGCCGTTCTCTATGTCCTGACTCGGAGGCAATGGTATCACACTCTCATTGCCTCCAAACTTCTCGGTATGGCTGCTAATCTCTACTAGTATGGAGCTCTATCATGCACAGCAATGTGATACTTGATCATAGCACTCAGCCAGTTCTCGATGTCATGACTCGGAGGTAATGGCATCACAGTCTCATTAACGCTGTTCTCCAAACTTCTCAGTATGCCGTCCCTACTCTTGGATACTTTTCAACCTCTACAGACCTTCGGATGCTCCTTACATGAGTCGAGCTCATCATGGTGTCACCCATAACAACAAAATGCTACCACACTTTACTGCGGGCTTAAAAATCGTACAATACACCAGAGGACCTTCTCCAGGACTATTACTTGAGTTTTGTAAAGTCTGGAGGTTAAATTGGTGCAAGTGACAAGAAATGGTACGCTATTCAGGTCCCAGACTCTCAACTGATGAATCAGGCTCAATTCTCAGTGACATCGCATCGATGCCGCTACAAGCCAGGCATACAACTTGCACCCTTACATTCTCTTGCTTCAGGCATCATTCTCGTGAATGAATTAGGAATGCTGAGTTGCCCCCAATCTTGTCATTGACTGTATGGTGGAATTGTTGCACATCACAGCCCATCACCAAACTTCCATTGACTATGATGCTTGCCTATGTCCTCCCTATCTACATTCTCTGAAATAGGGTACTTAGCAAGAAATTGCCACTAAGCGGGTTCAATGGTTTGTTATCATTGTTCGCTGCTGGTGCTTTCTAACTCTGATAGACTCTTGCCCTCCTGCCTTGCAGCTCCTGAACTATCCGCATCTTCCCTTGCCTCTCTGCCATTGGTAATTCCGTCTCATGCAACTTCTCAGTTTAAGTATTGCTAGGCCATACATATCGACAAGAGTCCCATTAGCATAAGTACCACTGGAAATACCAATGCATTTGGTGGCATCGTTACCTGGATGAATTGATTCTCTATCTGGTGCGTCAGCATGAGCAAAAAGTGAACCAGTCAGTGCAGCAAGCGTGAGGGGAATTGCCGAAACGACAGCAAGGATACAAGCTAGTTTTGTAATCATGATAATAAAGCATGACTATGGTCATGAAAGTGGGTCGTAACAAGTCGTGGAGAGGAAGAAAAAGGCACCCCAACATGCCCTGCTTTTGTATTTAAATTGCTGGTGTTTAAGATTTCGGCCAATCACATGATTGTTATGTTGTTTTGTCAGTAATACACCCCGCCTGTGAAAGTCAATAAACTCTGGTGTACTCCGGTGTACTCCGACAGCCTTCCCTGCCTCCTTCCACTGAACTTCACAGGATGACAGTGTCATTCATTGGAGTCCAATGAACACCATCCAATCCAGTGGATTAAAGAACACACCCTATGAGCTCCACCATAGTCCAATAAAGTCCAATAAAGTCCAATAAAGTCCAATAAAGTCCGCACTCATCTTTCAGGTTGGTACAGTGTACTACACTGAACTACACTGAACGTAGGTCAATGTAGTTCAGTGAGCTCCAGTGTACCCAGGCCAGTGTACTCCAGTGGTCACCAGCGCACTCCAGCGAACTCCAGCAGGAGATTGGAGTGACAGTTGAGAACCCCATTGCTGCCATCGAAGCCAGTGCGAGGTATGCCAGTTCCACATCCTGATTATTACTGAATACGATCGATACCATTGATAGGAACTCAACGCTAACTAGTAGCAGAACAGGCAGCGAATCGAACCAGTCCCCTTGTTGACACTTCGAGTGATATATCTGGATGGTTAAGAGTCAATTCATTGGTTCTTGGGGGTCCTGATCCATCTGCTGGACTGACATCTTCCCATATGGCACTCCTTACTCTCCTAAGTCATCCCTCTTTCCGAGAGCTGGCTGTCAAACAACCCCTGACACTGGATTCTTTTAGCCACAGCTTCATTCATTTTGCAATCACCTTTTCAGGGATTCATCCAGGATCCATTCAGTCGACTCGTAAATGCGACAACTCGATCTGATTTTGAAGCATATATAAACAATAGCTTTTGGCATCCTCACTGTATGACCAAGATGGGGAACGATTCAGATCCAAGTGCGGTGGTTGATAGTCAGTTGAATCTGATTATTAAGTATTGATGGGACAAGACTCAATGTGTTAGAACTTGAAAGCTGTTATTAGTCAATAATGAACAGAGAGGCTGGTTGCGAGTACAGTGGATGAATTTTCAGTGACTGTGATGAGATAGAGTTAGTGGCATTTGAGATATTTTTTTTTGAGGTTTGTGGAATGGTAGATAGAGTTAGCGGAATTTAGGATGTTTTTTTTTAGCATGATGGGCATGGAATCTCTTCCATTCATTCCCTAGTAACTTGAATGCACCTAAAATCCAAAGCTGAAGACTCCGAGTCAAAGTAGTATGGATTCAAGATAGTTCAGATTTGACAAAAAACGATCATTTGAGTTGAAGGATCTTAGTGACTCCCAGAGCTTCACTAGCATGTGGCTACTGCTCCCTGGCAATTCTCATTCCTTTGTCTCAATCCTCTTTTTGACCATCTCCTTATACACCATGAGCAGGACATGCATGTAGAAGTCAAATGAGACATCAGACATTTGACTCAACTGTGATTTAAACCCATCTAACCAAGAATTGAGTTGTTCCGCAGTTTCTGTGTTGAATGCTCATGCTGAATGCTTGACCCCACTGCTATCTTCCACAGTCAAAATGCAATCCCAACAACAGGTGCTCTTTTTGGACAGTTTATTCCCACCCTTCCATCCGGTTCAGGTGCATGGAAGGCTGCAATCAAACAGTGGTATGAAGGTGATCCCACCACTGGGATGATACGGCCGCTCAAAGATTGGCCAGTCTCTTGGTATACTGGCAGCCAGAAGAGATTGTTTGGAACCACTTACTCTCAACGCTGTAACCTTGCTACAGCATACGAACAGTGAGTTTTTCCTTTTGTGACAAGGCTAACAACCGACTCGTTCGTGTTTCTCAAGATGTGGTTCTGATGATGACGTGTTCTTGGCAAGATACCCCCAAGCAATAAAGGGTTGGAAGGCCCTTTGTATACTGTACTCGTCTGTATGTAATAAATGTAACACATAACGCAGGGCTCATTATGTATATGAAAAGTGCATTACATAACACATAACGCAGGGGCGGTTTATGAAAAAAGTGTGTTACATCAAAAAAAAATCTACAAAAAATCTAAAAAATTGTAAAAAAATTCTAATCAATATTTTCATTCTCTGATTCCTCTCCTTGATCATCATCCAAATGCTCTGGGCCCTCTGGCTGCGGCAGACTTGTATCAACTCCAAATCGAGCCCCAAAGTCATCATAGGCCCAAATATTCTCCTCCATAGACCCGATTCGTAGTTGTCCGTCAATCTTCTGAACCTCCGAAACTGTGTACTCATCTGCAGGAAACTCAAGCTCTAGTCCAAGCTCATCACAGACAACAGCTTCGAGTGATATGGCGGTGTCTGGGTCGTCTGTATTGTCATAATCTTCTTCACCTTCAGTGTCATCGATGCCATAAACCACACCAGTCCTCTTTCGAATCTCACCTGCAAGTTCTGGATCGGTGTCGAGATGTTCCAGTAATGCTTCTTGGGCCTCAGTGCTTTGAAGACATTTGGCACTAAGATTCCACTTGTCAGATGCACATCTTGCCCAAGCCTGTTCACTGCAATGATTCAGTACTTTCAACGATTGAAAATCTGAATTAAATACATACCTGTTGCACCATTTTGCGACCATTCTCTGAACACATGATATCATAAGTTTCGACACAGCTCCGAATCGTTGCATTGTGAAGAATGCCAATCGAAGTCACAAACTTCACCTTGTCAGCTGTGATCCCTTCGTCGAGCTGCTTTCTCTGCTCGGAAACCAGGTACCCAAACTGAGCCTGCTTGATTCGATGCTTGACAGGACGCTGAAGACCCACATCAGCTGGCTGGAACTTGCCTGTACAGTTGCTTGGGACAAAGATGAGGATGCAGCGAGGGTGTTTGTTGCATATATAGTCTATAAACTCTTCACCTATATGGACGGGATAGATGTCGATGTAGAGGATAAACTTTTGATCAGCAGGTAATTTGTCCTCCTTTATCACCCAATCGACAAAAGGAATAATGATGCCCTCAACATATTCTTTCATTGCCTTGAAAGTACTGAAGTGACTGCAAGGATTCTTCTTGCTATCAGCCAGAGAGAAAAGAAAGCCATGTTGGCGAGCTTTCATCATGCCATCGGCCTTTGGTGAGGGTAACGATTTTGGGACCTTTCCTGCCCAGACCTGTTGGAATGGTAGGAAGTCACCTGCTGGAGTGCTCGTGACCATGAGTGTGTAAGCATGCTTTTCATCTTTGCTTTGTACATCAACCTGCCTCTTGCCCTTCTTTTCGTATGTGATGCTTTGGTTAGGCAAAAGGTAAATGCCTTGCTGGTCACCATTGATCACAAGCTAACAATTCATTAGAAGCCGAATCAACTTGGAAAGGGGAAACCTCAACTCACCCTTGGACTAATATTGTACCACTTCATTGCATAGCAAATTCTGAAGAATGTACGTGTACAAAGCTCGTTTGAATTGTCTGGAAGATGGGCAGCAGCTCGAGTGCCTTTTCGTGGGACCCAGTCCAGCACTGCTCAATAAAAGTCTGACACATATGATTCCGACACCTTGAATTTGGCTAGAAGATCAGGCTGTTGTTTTTGAATGAGTGCAATCATAATTGAGCGCCCCATCAGCACAGAGACAGGTAGGGAACTTTCTCTAAGCCCCAGCAGAGTCGTCGCTATCTCTTCTTTTAGGGCAGGATATGCATTGAGAATGCCTGCATGACCAGTCGCATCCAACCGGCTCCCTTCCTCGACACATTCCAAGACATGGTCACGCCACCGGTTCTCGCCAGGCTGTTTCCATTGTCCAATATGACCTTGTTGGAATTTCTGAGTGAAAAGGATGGGTAGATCACGATGGAGAGCTCAAACTGTCTCTTGTGGAGACCACGCATGCCGCCGCATGTATGCATCAATAGTGTCAGGCATCCACTAGAACCACATCTTACATAATATAACCTGCTGCCTTTGGGAACTCCATCATGAACCTAGCACACCTCCAGGACAATAGTTGAAGAGATCTTGCACTTAGAGGACACTCTGAGTGGTAGAAGTGGGAGAAAAGACTAATATCAAGACTAAGGGAATACATCAATAGTACTCCTACTTATATACACAGCTATAGATAAGCATCCTGACTAATAGATATGGACGGAGCATAAGAGAAGACAATAGGAATGGCTGGAACATGAATGATATATGAAAAGAAGCCAGGTAAGCCTGAAAGATAAGAGAACCAAGACAATGGATAGATACTACTAATGGAGATAGAGAGAGATATAGATATGAAATGATGAGAAAGACTGACTAAATGGAGACAATGTGGAAATAGAAGATAGGAGATAGGAATAAGCCAAGATATAGTGGAAATAAGATGGAAAATGAATACAAATGAAAAGGAAATGAAAAAGAAATGAAAAAGAAACTAAGAGGTAAATTCTGTTCATAACAGATAGGAGCCCAAAGAAAAGGGTGAAAATAGTTTGTATGTTGTCCTGTTGAATTCTTGACTTTACCACCTCGCTTACCATTCCGTTCCCGATGCCAATCAGCTGTTTTGGCTCGACTAACAGCTGCAGGTCCATCAACCAGCTGTGATGACAATGCTGAGCCCGAGGGATCATACACATCATTCTGATTCCCTGCCTTATCTGAAATGCCCTCTCTCTCAGCCTTCCTCTTACTGCAATATTGCTGTTGTCTGATCCGACCCTGTTCTCTTTTTTTCTCCACTCCAACCTGTTTCTTCAGCTCTTCTTCTTCCAACAGCTCCTCTCGTGTCTTTAATCTTGAAGCAATGACAATGTGTCGATGATTTGCTCTATCCTCTGGAGTTGAATGCTTCCAGCCTAGCTTTTCAAGTGTGGCCTGCTTCGTCACTTTGGGCTGGGTTTTTGGGTGCTCGTTTAAATTTGTAACAGAGCTGCAAGACAGTGCTTCAAGGATTTCAATGTTGGAGTTCTCATCCTTGATTTCAATGTCATCAGCAACCCGTTTGTGCTTGAGAGGTACAGCAGGCTCAGGTAGTGTTGAATCTGTCAGATTGACTGGCCGTTTCGCTCGCACTTTGACAGTAGCACCAACTGACTCGCACGACCGTATGAGACGATCAATCCAGGCTTCAGTGAAGACTGTCTGTTCGTTTGGCAACATGTTAGGGAGACTTGACTTGATGAGATCAATGAGGCCGTCTGTAAGCCATCGACCACGTTCTGTAAAGCTAATGATAGGCTCAGGATTAGAATCATGGTTTACTGCAATCTGGCGCTGTTTCCACGTCTGGAATGCATTTTCAAGGCAGCGACCAAGGGCACCAAAATATCCAGCATCCTCAAGCAAATCTGGATTCAATGCAAATGTGTAGTCAGATGTCGAAGGATCTAGTGAAAGATAGGTAGGAAGGTTGTGAAGCAGGGCTTCAAGATGTGACAGTCAATCCAAGACTGCAATGGATGGCGGTCCCATGAAAGAAAGCAAACAGTTTCGTGTTCAACAAGTATTTTAGCCATTTACAAACAATGACTGCGCTGTGGACCCTCCATTTACCAATGTTGGCCATGTAACGCATAACGCAACACCGGTTTATAAACAAGATGTGCGTTACGAGCACGTGATGGTTTACTACATACAGACGAGTACAGTAGCATTAGCCAAAACGACTCGCACGAGCAAGAATGGTACAGCAGAACAACGAGCAGCGGCCTTGGACCCTGACTCCGACTCTGATGGCTCATAGGCCCACCCAACTCCATAGTTTGTTCCTAATCCTATAATCCTACATTTAAGGCTCCAACCGTACTATCTATTTACTGTATATATATGGTTATAACTGTATATGTATATGTATATGTATAGGGGGTCTGGCTGAAGCTGCGGTATACAGTAAATATACAGTATATAGATGGTATATACAGTTGCTGTTTAGTAAGACAGCTACACCCCATAGAAGGTATCAGGGCATACAAAGGATATCTATAGGATGTCATCTATCTCTCTAAGTATGGAAGATGCATAAAAATAAAGCATTACAGCCTCTCTACCTGTTGGGTTGTATAGCACCAAATAAGGAAGTGTGGAAACATGTTTGTCAGCACACTGTCACCTGATCTGAGGATGCCTTTTCAAGCCAGTTCTAACCACTGCAGAGTCTTTCTATATCTACATACAGAAGATATAATGTCCATCTATGATGTAGATCACACAGAAACATAGTTCAGACTAATTGACTAACTATCACTCAGGTGAGGAGGAGAACTGTATACAAACTGTATGTGTATACACTTTAAACAGTTTATATACAGTATACAACTGTAACTGTATATTTACATCATGGAGTGTATACGTATACATTACAGTTGGAGCCTTACCTACATTACGGACGACATTAGTATAACATTAGCTACCATATAACTACACTATATCGTTCTGAACTCCAAACCGGCTCTTGTTGGCGCACGGCGATCGGCAACAAGCGGCACGGAGTTAAGCGATCAACAAGGATCGGACCGATCGGATCTGACATGCTTTGTCAGCCTACCCCGTAAACCGCTGAGGAGAAGTATGAGGCGGCCCCTTCCCGCTACCTTTAGTACTTGGGAATCTCGTCGCCTGGCGACTGACATTTCAATGCATCACGATCTCATAGCCCAAATTGCACTCTTTCCTTCACCTCGCCTACACTCAAGAAGTTTTGCTCAATGGCCTACTGTCGTCCTCGTAGACCCAATACTCCTCCTGTCAGTCAGTCACACTTCAAGTGTAACGTGGGGTAGCGGGCCGTGCCGCTCGCCGGCGTCTCTGTTGATGGATACTACGTGTGAAAGATAATCGATAATCGCGCATGCAAGGGAGCTTCACAACACTCCAACCATTTCACACGTCCGAATCTTGCAATTGAGCTTGGTCTGTCTATGTATATTAGAGAAACTAATTCACTGGCAAGACCACTATAGTTGATGAAAAGAAATGGCCTGCTTATCGTCTGCCCTGATTTCAAAATGATGGAGTATCGAGCCTGGACTAAACCAGATACCCTCACTAAAGCGATCTCAAATTGACACTAGGGCCAATCTCCGAACGAATACTTGCACCATGCAAAAGGAATGTCCCGCAATGTCGTGATAATATACTTAAATCTTGGAGCAGATCCACCCCACTGGCATGTTTCGATGTTTATCAAGTTGAGCAGTGAAGCGTCCGTCAAAGCACCAATTGGATCAACCCTGCGCAGAATGCATAATGCGCAGCTCTCACAGTTGTTACTACTTGCGGAGCTTATGGACAACTTATGACGCTTCAAAGCTTTCAGCACTGTACACCCGATACCACATGCTTTTGATCCAGGCAAAGTGAATGAATTAGGACTACAAGTTGATTACATGAAACGTCACTAGTGGCGGCCCTTGATCTTCCAGCTACTGTTGCAATCCTCGCTGATTGCTGGCCGGCCGCCAACCATACCGATTGACAGCTTGATGTTCTAGTATCTCGGGTGTTGTACTCGATATGATAATGTAGCTTTCAATTCCCACTGGACAATTTGTGGCCAATATACAGACGATCCGCAGTTGCCAAGCAGTTGCCGTGAAAAGGCAAGTGATCGAATGTTTCCATGGATCCCTGAGATTTTAGCTCTCGTCCGTCAATCGTGAAACTCCCTCCTCAGGATGCAAAGACGAACGCTACTCAATGGAGCAAGTTGGGAGCAAGCGAAATTTAGCTTCTGGAGCGCACACGGCCACTTTCATACTCTTCGACGGCAGATACAGGTTCCGCGGACTCTGCCATATGTAGCAATCCGATCCGCCAACTACTCACTCGGGACCATCCGTCTAAGCCAAAGCAGGGAAAATGCAGTGATCCATCACTGCGGAACAGCTGGATCAACCATAACTGCTTACTCGGCATTCACCTAAGCCAAAACAGGGAAAATGCAGTGATCCATCACATCTGAACAGTCAGGAGTCAGGGCAGGTTCTTCACATCATGCCTGACACTGCATGAAAAAACTCGGGGATTAACCTTCACAATGTTTTTGATTATTTGAAACACTCCAGCTTGAGGTAGAAAATGATCTGGAATTCGTTTGAAAGAATGTCTCCGAGACGTACCTGAGGCAATAAGAGGTCCCAGAGTCCCTAACGACAGCAACTGTGCCCTATTCACGTAAGTTGACAGGGTAGTTCAGCCTTCTGGCGGGTGTTGGACCTTCCAGCGGAATGCTCTACGGCCATGGCTTCTGGTTTCAACTTGCCCTTTTCAGGAGCCTGAAAACGTATAAAAGGGTCGTCCTATGGGCTCTTTCACTTCACCAGTGCTGGCCACTAGTCATCGTATCACTGCCCAACGTTGATCGTTCCGCATTACTACTATGAGATACTCTTACCTTTCATCTGCCGTGATTCTCTTCTTCTACACCTCTGGGCTCACTTCTGCTGCCACTATTGCTCGTCGGTAAGTCGCTCAATCCTCAGACATTATCAGGCTGCTCACCGTCCGGGTCTAGCCGAGTCGATTCCTCGTCCATCGTCGCTCGTAACGATGGGGGCAGATATGTTCTCGTCGCTCGAGGCAATTCCATCAGCATGTACACCGACCTTGAGAAAGATCTCGGTGATCTCGAAGCGGCGGAGAATGCTGGCGATGAAGCCAAAGCAAAAAAGTACCACGAGAAGATGGAGAAGGGATTGAAAAAACAGGAGGATTCCATTCGCAAACTGGACGAGAAGACCAAGAAAGCGCTCGACAAAGAGTATGTTGTCTTGTTTTGCATATCCCAGTATTGACATGACGATCTCCAGAATAGCCAAAGCTGAAAAGATCCGGACCAAAATGTAAGAGTTATACTCTCTGTTGGAAAGCATGCGCTCATTGCAATTGAACAGCGATGCGGCTAATGCCCATTTCAATGACTGGATCAAGAAGCTTAACGCCGACCCCACTGGCAAGGGCAAGAAGAAGCGGGAATTGGTTCGCCGTGGCAACAGCATCAGCATGTACACCGACTTTGAGAAAGATCTCGGTGATCTCGAAGCAGCGGAGAATGCTGGCGACGAAGCCAAAGCGAAAAAGTACCACGAGAAGATGGAGAAGGGATTGAAGAAACAGGACGATTCCATCCGCAAACTGGACGAGAAGACCAAGAAAGCGCTCGACAAAGAGTATGTTGTCTTGCTTTGCATATCCCAGTATTGACATGACGATCTCCAGAATAGCCAAAGCTGAAAAGATCCGGACCAAACTGTAAGAGTTATTATACTCTCTGTTGGAAAGCATGCGCTCATTGCAATTGAACAGCGATGCGGCTAGTGCCCATTTCAATGACTGGATCAAGAAGTTGAACGCCGACCCCACTGGCAAGGGCAAGAAGAAGCGGGAATTGGTTCGCCGTGGCAACAGCATCAGCATGTACACCGACTTTGAGAAAGATCTCGGTGATCTCGAAGCAGCGGAGAATGCTGGCGATGAAGCCAAAGCGAAAAAGTACCACGAGAAGATGGAGAAGGGATTGAAGAAGCAAGACGATTCCATTCGCAAACTGGACGAGAAGACCAAGAAAGCGCTTGACAAAGAGTATGTTGTCTTGTTTTGCGTATCCCAGTACTGACAGGACAATCTCCAGAATAGCCAAAGCTGAAAAGATCCGGACCAAACTGTAAGAGTTATACTCTCTGGTGCAAAATATTCGCTCATTGTAATTGGATAGCGATGCCGCCAGTGCCCATTTCAATGACTGGATCAAGAAGCTGAACGCCGACCCCAGTGGCAAGGGCAAGAAGAAGAAGTAGAGGAACGGAGTTGAAAAGAGTAGCGTTTCAATCGTAGTAGTAGGATACCAGCACGCCTTGACGGCAGCTACAATCAACACGCCCGCTTTTTACATCTCAATGCACCATACCTGCCTGAGTGAGAATAAGGCATACTTGATGATTCAAAATTGAGTTAACATCTGTCGTTCAGGCTGAAAGGTGATCCTACGTGTTTAGGATGGAACTGTATGTTCATTGACCGTATGCGCACGCGATCTAAATAGGGTTGTGAATGCAAGCCGTGACGAAGCATGTGACCGTCACTGTTCCCGAACCAGGCCAACTGCCAACGACTGTACGAATCAAAGACCTGGCTATGGCTATGGTCAGTTACTATGCTGTTCCGATCTGCTTCATGTCGCGTTCTTTGTCCTCCTCCGAGTTCACTAAATACTCAGTCGCTCTATTCAAGTGAATGAAGTTGCCAAGAAGTTGCAGGCGATTGCAAGGCGATTGCTTTCGCATTTATGTCAGATGGAGACGTTGCCTACTGAAGGCATAGACTGAGGACCTGCGAAGATGAGCGCAACGCTTGCTGGCTAGTACGCAATTCAAATTTGCCTGTTGAAACTAGCCAACCGAGGTCTCTCCCGTCACTCAATGCTGTTTCCGTCTTATTATTGTCTGTCGACGATTCGAAGCATGATGCTGGTAGTGCGGATTTCTTCAGGTTGGGATGAGCATTCTAGTGCTAGACAAGGAAACAATCCGGCTAGCGTCCATCTCGAGCTGCCGCACTGATGAGTAGGAATCTTCTTGTATGTGTATTGTCTCTTTAACGTATTTCTTCGCATGCTGATTTTGTAGGTATTGACATATTCGCCACCTCGTACAGCCTGTGGTACTTGATGTCGGACTAGACGTGTCGACACTACTGCAGTACGATGGTCTGAGTGGGCGATCTTTTATTTGCTCTACGTGGGAGATACCCAACTTCCTCTGCTATGTTGCTATTTATTACCTGTGCTCACGAAGAGGAGATTGGGTGCTTAGCCACCGTGTCTGTGTTCTTTGCCTCACCGTGATGTCTATAACTGACGATTCTTACAGTACAGTGCCCATCACCAAACTTCCATTGACTACGATGCTTGCCTATGTCCTCCCTCTGGCTGCATTCTTTGAAATAGGGTACTTAGCAAGAAATTGCCACTAAGCGGGTTCAATGGTATGTTATCATTGTTTGCTGCTGGTGCTTTCTAACTCTGATAAACTCTTGCCCTCCTGTCCGCGTTTTCCCGTTGGTTATTCCGTCTCACGCTGTCACACCTCTTTCGTTCAACCACTACAACGCACTCACCACAGGCTGAAAAATTGCCCAAGATGTCGCGCAAACCCCAGCGGATTCGATTATTGAAGCTCTGAAGGACGAACTAGCAAATTGTATGGGTACGTCCTTTAGGTTCTCGGATCCTCTCACTTACCGACGCAATCAATCAAGTTCGATTTCGAAACGCTTTGCTTTACCACAACAGAGATATATCGCTTTTTCCAGGAAGATACTGCGAGATCTATTCCTCCTCAGCAGGTGAGCTCAGTACGGTCGCTATCTTCCAAATTGGCTAACGATCCATTCTTGCAGTTTACTATCGCACTCGTTGAGTTCGCAGAATGGGGTATATTGCTATATTAGGCATCAAGCGATGGATCATACGTTCTGTATGTCCTCTCTTTCCGCCCCCCTTATTTCTGTATAGACCCTTTTCTCCAGGTTCCTGGTTCATGCAGCGAAGCAGTGATTATGTCATACCGAGCGGAGCATGCTACGCTGCCATTATCGATTTTGCGAAGCGAGCACAACGTGGGACCTCCCACGTCTTACCTGGGTATTTTATAAAAGACTTAACAGCAGTACTTAATACAATTTAAAACACAGAAAACGACAGTGAGCGTCAAAGATGGACCATGGGCCGAGACGGTCACGTGCACGCACTTTTGCTGGCGGACTCATCCCTCGCAGCTGAGCCTTCCTCCGGCCTTAAGACGGCTAGCGTTATCACTCCACCTTTCAGACCTACTCACCGCCCACTATCTTGACCAGCTTCCTCGGATTTTTAAAAGAAGCTGTGCTTCTGTATACCAAGTAGGTAGAGGAAACACGAGAGAGAATGCTCACTGCATCAGCAAGATGGCAGATGAATGGGAGTGAATGGAGGGTATGGGTATGCCTTCATTTCGTTGCGGGTATCTCACCTCTCTTTCTCTCAGCCCTTCACCGATGGAGACACGCTGACCTCGCTGACGCTCCATTTCCTTACAGAACCACGGTGTCGAACAAGTGGAAAACGGTTTGCTGTTTTGACAACAAGCTGTCAGCGACCGTCTATATCGAGATGTGGAGTAGCGCAGGCTATACCGAAGTCTGCATCGACCTTCGAGTTCCATACCATTTTCAAGGAGGAAGCTGGAGAGAAAGGGAGCGCTTGTTGCGGATAGTCTTCATATGCGCATGTACATGCTCTTCGTCTCGTTATAGCCTGACCGCCCATTTACAGGCTCTGAACCGAACCTTGGTCGAACCAGAGTTTAGTTTCGATGGTTCGGCTGGTCAGCCAACTCGATGTCTACAAAAACCGTCATCATTCAAGCTACTACCTGATGACGAACGTTCGGTCACATAAGAGTTTAAGATCGAGTGCGGAGGTCGCACTACTCTTTGATCACGAGGTTTTTCTCGCTTCCTCAGACGGGCCTGGTGACGAGGCTAGGTGCTGCTCTAATATATTATCTAGACAAATGGCTCATTTGTCCTTTACTAATCTGCCACTTCCGCACAAGACAGCACAGCTCATTGCGTCGGTGTAGCCATCACAGGTTCTAACACCGTTCGAGGTCCTTATACACCTATGCCTGATTCGTTCGCTTGCCATGATGCACAAGGCGGTGCAATTGATCCCGCGGGATTTCAACATCCAAATGGTACAGCTTCTTCCGACCTTCCTGCTATGCCACTCATCAAATTTATCACAGGCAGCACCTACGTCGTATACAAAGTCGACGGTAACAACCGCGGCCACGGAGGTTCTTGTAACAACGGCGTTGCACCGATCCAATCAACGCCTATCATGCTTCAGCAAGTTGCTGCTGACGGATTCACCAAGATAGGCAGTGAAGTTCAGATTCTCGATCGCGATGATGGAGTCGGTCCGCTTATCGAGGCGCCTAGTCTCATTTTTGTGAACGGCGTGTGCTTTCTGTTCTTCAGTTCTGGTTGCTTCTCGGAAAAGACATACGGTCTCAGCTATGCCACTGCAACATCCGTCGTAGGTCCATATACCAAAGCGCGTGCCCCCAATGCACCTTTGCTTACCACTGGCACCGATGGCTTGAATGCTCTGGGTAGTGCATGTTTCACGCAAGATGGATCAAAGATGGTCTTCGCTGCTTGGCTTGGCAGTGATATCAATAGTGATGTGGACCGGTATTCCAAGTTTTTCGGGCAACGTTGTTACGCTGAAAAGTAGAACAATAATTAATTAATTCATTAGCTTGTAGAATTACATGTTACGCTTAAGCAATTTCTTGTTACTCCAATATCCAATCCAGGCATTGACATGTGCCTCCCCTATCAGCTCAAGATGTTCATCTGCCAACGTCTGTGAGCATGCCCTCGCACGGCTCGTGTCGAGTCTACAAAGTCCAAAAGCATTTTGAGTCTGCGCCTTTGCCATAGCTCGATAGCTGGGGATAAGTTGGAAGGCCGAGAGGTGCTCCAGGTGAGATGGGTTACTTCCCGCAAGTGCTTCCAGCTTGTTAACCCACTCTTCGAAAGTGACAAGATTGAGCGAGAGCTTCTGCCCGAATAGAGTTGCGAGGGAAGACCAAGAGACCGTTCGTGGATGGACAAGGTGCAGGAGTTGGTGTTGCTGTTCAGGCTGAGAGGCTCCAACCGTATTGTATATGGCCAAAAAAGGAAAGTTGTCCGAAATGAGCTAAAAATGGTTGTGACACATTCCGATTTGGCCAGACTTTGATCCGAAATTTTGACCAAAAATTACTGTATCCATATACACCCCCCTTTTTATACGGTAACTTATTTCCACTTTAGGCCCAAATCTGAGTATGCCATTACTAATTGCAGACAATTTCGGACAACTTTTGTTTTTGTATACGGATACAGTACGGTTGGAGCCTAACAGTTCAGCTCCAAATATGAAGTCAACCATGGCGGATGCGGCTATGTCGGACGGAATCCAATCGATACTCTGTGCCTCATAAGCCTTTCAAACCGGTAGCAAATATCAGGACACCTACCCTATCGTCAGAAGGAAGGCAACCCAGGAACGGGGCAGCTTGGATGATTGAAGGGAGCCACTCCTTGGCATTCCAGCACCCATTCTTACCACCACACAACTGCCCCACACGCACAACCACAGTCTTCAAAGGTGTCCGAGCAGAAACAATACTAAGAATCTGTTTGGATGCCCACTTGGATTCAGAGTATCCAGTCGATGCTGCAACTTGTGGAGAAACGAGGTGCTCAGGAATCGGTTCCTTATCCTTGGGTGCTGAAATACATTAACAAGATAATAGTATAGGAGTTGAACTTACACTGCAGGACTCCGATAGAGCTAGTGAACGATATTTTGGGAGGTCTCGCAAGCGGTGACATGAGAGCAAAGTTTATGAATTGTCGGACGGATTTAACATTCGGTTCGAATGACGATAGAGAAAGGTTGAAGTTAACGTGCCAAGCTATAGCTTCCTTGAGTTCAACTTTCAATCAGTGCAGTAAAGACTCACCATTGTGGATGATTTGCGTGACACTGCGATGTATCTACACATTATCAGGTTTGCACCTTCTGATTAATATGAAAGACTTACCTCTCGATAGACATTTGTCTCCGATCCAAAGTTAGAAGTGTTCAAGTCAGCTTTGACAAGGGCAACTTTCGGGTGTTCTGCAATCGCTGGATCTAAACCCTGCTCTGTAAGTGCCCGTCACTGTCGTTCCTTCAATGCCGACTCTTTCGATGATCTATTTAGTGCATAAACCCTTGTGATGGCTGGGTTCTCCACCAGCTTAGCGAGGAGATGACATCCGAACCCTCCAGTGCTTCCTGTCAAAAGAACAACCTCCCCATCCGGTTGAATCGTTCCTGTGTGGACTGGGAGATCTTTGGAATACTTCTCCACAATCTCGTTCATAGTCTGAATCTTGTTCGAAAGCCATTCTTGTGCAGTTGTAGATTTCCCTCCATTTAACAAGACAAGATCCGAGATGGTGCGAGACAAGCTTGCAACAGTCAGGTGGGCATAAACAAAATCTTCTGAGACGTCTCGCACACTTGCATGAGCATTACCACGAAGAACTCGAACAATAGTGTTTCGGATCCATGTCGCTTGCAGACTGCCAGCAAATGTCAGTCACTGAACCAATTTGAGGGCCAACTACCTGACCTGTCGCAACCGTTCTCAAACAAATCTTCTTCATCCTTGACTTTTTGAATGAGGACTCAGTCAACAATAGCTCAGACAAATGACTTGACACTGTCCACATCCCAGTGGCTCGGTGGAGGAATGCCAGATTGGTTTTCCTCAACGGCGTCATAAACCCGGTCTATCTCTTCGGCATATTCATTGATGACTGCATGGCGCTGAGGGGTACTCTTTGCTGTGTAGCTATATATAGGCTTAGTACATGTTCCAACTTGAAATTCTGGAATAGTACCCAAGGGGGTGTCAGGATTTCACTAGTGGATATAGTGTCAATTTTAGATACAAAATACCCTGGGAGATTGATTTCTGAAGGTCCGATGTCAATCTGTTCAGTAGAAAAAAAGTTATAAGGGGAACAACTTTCCAAATTTAGAAAAATTTCTGACTATTGTACCATGCATTTTAGTACATTTAGAGCATTTTGCAGAAATTTGGACCGACCATTAAGTGAATTGCCATATATGGTAGCTGGCTAGCCTTATATAGATATATTTGTTATCATCTGTCATAAACTTAACTTCCTCATAACTTTTTTTCCACTGAGCGCATCGACTTTGGACCTTCAGAAATCAATCTCCCAAGGTATTTTGCATCTAAAATTGACACTATATCCACTAGTGAAATCCTGACACCCCCTTGATAGTACCTGAAAGGTTTTGAAGCTATCGAAAATGTTACCATCTTGAAAAAGTGAGCAAAAATACGCAGCAAGTTGAAGAGCTTCACCTCCTTGAAAATTCTTGAATGTTGTGGAGCATAAGAATTTGCCTTTTCTATCAAGGGCCTACAGAAGCAAGGGGGTGGCGGGATTAAAATTTAAGATATAGGGTCAATTTTTTTTTTAAGGACCTAAGGGTGTCGACCGACTGACCATTGGCATATGGGAGTATATTTCCATATATAGAAATAATGTATTTTTGGGTGTCATTTGGGTGCTGTACCTTGCCACATTATCTTCGCCGTCTTTTTCCATTTCTCCCAACCTCGCAAGCATCGCAGACCCAACCAGGCTCAGGATAGGGCAGTCTTACGCACTCCAGGTGGTACTATGACAGGTAAGCAGCATGCTGAGACAACGAAAGAGACTTACATAGCATGTTTCACAGCCTCTCACCTTGCAGCTGATGTAGAGTTCCCCATTATCACCTTTGAAGTCGTTCTCAGTAATGGTATCCCCACATTCACAAGCTCTCAATAGTGTCTCTAAGTCCTGTGCCTTTCGTCTGCATCCAATCCGAGTTACAGAGCCTTCGAGCTCAAATGGAATGGAGTCAAGCATAGGATTGACTGCTATGTTAAATAGTAAGTATATGCGATACATTACCTAGTTGGACCACTTACAAAGATGTTGGGTTGTATCCGCATCGGTCTGACTTGGACTGGGTTCGTCCAGCTCCTTGTTGTCACTGGCAGTTCCGTTGTCATCAGCCCCCGTGTGGCTGTCCATCATCTCACACTTGTCTACTTCGCTTTCACTGATACTATCCTCATCGTTGTCATTTCTGTAAGTATCATCATTACAATGCAGAAAATTTTGAATTCCAGCAGCACCTACAGCAATGTGTTCACCACACAGTGGACAGAGTACTTTACCATCAGGATTGACAGTTAGATTGTCCTGGTTTATTTCAGTGTTTTAGCCGAATGTAGATGCTGATCATACCAACACTGGGTCACCAGTTGAGAGCGACATCAAAGATTTTGATTTTGGTGCCGAACTTGTATGTAATCAGGTACAAACAGTGGAACCGAATAAGTTGCAGCCATTCTAAATGCTCTCTGATGTGTTTTAGCCACGTTCAAGCCATTTTAACTAGGTTACTTAAAAAAATTTTTAAGAGCCTCTGGGCCCTGACTGACCAACCAACCCTATATCCGGGATTACCAGTCTGCCACCCCCTTGTACAGAAGACACTTTAGCACTGCGAATCTTCAAGAAAGTAGATAATCACTGACCAAATCCTATTCTGCCACTTGGCCAATTGTCTCTCATCAGCTGTATCAAACCTGTATTCCGGTTTGAGGTCCACTAGGACTCCTGCATTGAATCACTGATGGCCAAAGATGACCAACGAGAGAATATGAGGGTCTTGGTTGATCAGAGCTTCTACTCAAATATAAGCAATCTGATTCAAATGAGACTTGTATCCTACCCAGTGGTCCAGGGTTTGTCTGCGAGTTCATTAGTATGTTAGCTGATGTGTTGGAAGCTCACAAACCTTTTCTCCTGTGGAGTGCATGATCTGGTTGTCAGTACGTCCGAATATACGCCAGAGACCGGGAATTTCTGGATGTGGGACGAACAAATCTGACATTGCATACGCCCTTTTCCCGTCGACCTTCATGTTGATAAGGCAGGGGGTGATATAGTCGGTTTCCTGTGAATTTGTGTCAGATAAACCTCAAGAACACACCTAAAGGGGTTATGCACGACAATAACAAGCTCAAAGGTATTGTCCCCATAGGGATCATTTTGTTTTCTTCAAGCTGTGAAGACAGTTTCATGTACTCCCAGTTATGAATCTCTTTGGGCAAGAACACACTGAGGAACCCAGTTTCGTTGCTATGATCCAAGCACATTGAGTTGGTGAGTGAAGTCAAAGGTTGATCTACTTACGTCCCGTAGCCGTTCATAAGTGTCACTCCTTTCGAAATTAAAAAGTTGCCAACAGACTGATTGAGAGGGCCACCACCGAAGAACTGTGGAGATTAAGTTGAAGTAGCAGCTGAGAAACAGAGTCATACCACGCCCTTTCGAGTTGATAGCCATTCAACATATTCCAGGTTACGTGAACACATCTACCGGCTATTAAAATGAATTTTCATGAGAAATTTTGAGTACGCACGTCGAGAAGGGACAGGACCATGATAAGATAATCACAGTCGACATCTCGTGCAGACTTTATCACCAAGTCCAGTGTTGGAATCGCTGGGGGTGAGCTCGGCTCAAAGACTGAGACTATAGCTCCCACAGACACAGCAAGCAGGGTCGTATATATCGCCAATCCATGAAACATGGGAACAGAATTTATAGAGATTATTGAACCACTCATATCGCGTTCAGAGAACCAGGGCCCTATACATAATTCAATCACATGGTGGTTAGTCCAAGGAATGAGTTTAGGGAAACCTGTGGAACCTGATGACATTGTGAAAACAGTTTTCAAGCTGGAAAAAGTTTTTTTTTACCAGAAGAATGGACATAAATTGTTACTTCATCTAAAGGTTTCTTGATATAAGGGACATCATCGTGTGATACCGGTGGACTGGAGAAGAGATCCTGAAATACAAGCATTGGCGATTTGCTTGGCGCTGGTTCATTATTGAGCTGTTTGAAAGCTTCGTTGGCCAAATCGATCATGGACTGCTCTTGTCCGACCAACAAATGTTTCACTCCAGCTTTCTTCATCAGGTGAGCCATGGCCACAGCAGAGTTGCGTGAAGAAATTGCGAAAACACTATAGCTGGCGCAAATGACACTCATCATTGTGGCAAAATAAGCAGCATTCTCTGTAGAGGGGTTATGAAAATAGAAAATGTTGCATACAGACGCACCAGAAAGTGAAAGTATACCAATCACACATGAATCAGAATCTGTAGACCATTGCATACGGTCTCTGATAATCTTGGACCTATTGTATGTGGCCTGAACCATCTCACGCCAACTAATTGTGTGTTTAGTCCCATCTGCTTTAGCGTAGATGCAGACAGGGTGATCAGGTGAGTGTTCAATATGCCAGTCGAGTATCTCAGAAATTGAAAGAGATGCATCCAGCAGAGGAGGCAGGAACGAAGTGCTTGAAAGAACTTGTGTTTGTTTCACAGGTGGAATAAGATACAAGGGAGTCATTGTTGTGGTTGTTCATGAAGAGTCACTTCGTTTTTAAACCAGATACACGAACGACAGGAGCGCAAAAAGCTGCTGGATCTGCGGCAAGGCAGCAAGATGGCATGAATGTGATGACATACACTCAACGTCTTCTCGGTTAGCCTAAACCTATAGTGCTGGGTTAATAGGGGAATTCAGATAGACATTCGGCAATAGGATTCGGATGTAAGTCCAGCCCGGATCCATAGTTGATACCCCCCGAATTTGAATCTCAGATTCAGCTGTGTATGAGGCTGTTGCTGCACTCCGGCAACTGATCAAACTTTGTTGATTCGCCTCAAACCATGCCATGTATAACACAGAGGCAACAAGCAGCTGATACACTCTATAAAGCCTCTCTTGTACAGCTGGTAACAGGTTAGAAGGTCAAAGATGAGGTAGGCTGCACTGCTTAGTCATCTGTGTCATGCCGACGGAGCTGCCGAATCCCAGAATATGACACTTTACTCTGAATCTGAAACTTTGCTACTTTTTATATTGAATATTGGACTTGGATGGTTGCCACGAAGCTGTGAACATTCAATCCCAGTGAGGAATGCCCTGCCTACATCCATCAGAGACCGACGCAATCCATTCAGAATCCAATTTTTCACTGTTTGGTCAACAGATTTGAAGAGCGGGACAATCAGTTAGATTAGCCGTGTAGCTGAGTTATTTGTCATCGAGTTGTCTGCTGTTTCTGCTATCCGCAATATACTTATCTGTCTATGCACTGAAACCATGTCCAAAAACAAGGACAAGTACTTTTGTGATTGCCAGCGTCACGCACATTGGAGGATTCAACATTCAACTCCCACAGCCTCTTTCACCCAACCATTCCCCTAGGATCCACCCTACAGATGCGACGGCAGTGACTTCTTCAACTATCTGATGCAAAGTGTCAGCTGAGTATCCCATAGGCAAACAATGCAACCCAGAACATTTGCATTGTTTGCCTATGGGATACTCAGCTGACACTTTGCATCCATTGAGTAGATGCTATACCCAGATTAATTAAGTCCATTTGATGCTTGGATGATGCTCCGGGGGTGAGGATAAGCGAGTGATAAGCGAGTGATAGCAGGCACCAACGATAAAGCGCCTGTTGGAAGCATAATCCAACTGGAGTTTATAGGTACATGTTAGCATTTTTATTGTATGTGATGTTAATATGACTCTACAGTGATTCCAGGTGAGTGTTAGAGCTTCTAAACAACCTGTTATCAGTACCTATAACTGAGTCCCAACACTTTGGAAGGGTCATATTGACACCTATGGGAGGACCTGACCTATGCTTATAGGCCAATTACTTGTAAGGATGTAAATAGGCTCAACACCTAGGTCACGACAGACCATACTATATATAGACCTTATTCAGGTCCCTGCAGGTCCTTCTCACATCCCTTCTTCAGTCATTCTATGGTCCTCCTGGCAGCGACCTTTGTGATGGACCTTTTCGACTTGTTTGGTGTCATGTATGCTTACCTCATTCTAGGCCCTTATTCCCAGTCAAAAAACGCGATCCTCACAAGACCAAAGTGGCAAAGTCACCTTCAGAAGGACATGACCTGAGAGTATATCAAGGTAAGTTATAAGGACATATAGCTTGATACCATCCTAGCAGAATAGATACTCACCTCAGTGTCTGAAGATCCGACGTCCCTCATGATGGCACTTTTCTCTTGACACTTCCTCTGAGTTCAAGTCTGTGCTCCCAACAACTTGTTCAAACTCCAAGTTTCTGATACATTGTTACTACCACATGTTTGCCACAGCATAACTTGCTCTCACTGTTCTACCACTGTCTCGGAGCATCATGTTATGTTGAATACAGAATAAGTACCTGAGGCCTGAATTATGCATGTGCCCATGTACATTGAGTAAAGCTCACTTCTGCAAGTTCTTATTATCCTCAAGGTATATCCAAATTATCTGTTGAACCATCTGTTGGACCATACATGCAAGCAGCACTTATGGGTGCTTCTCGATAAAGGAGATCATTTTCTGACTTGAAGATGCTTCAGTGAGTCTTATTCTGAGTTCACTAAGTCATTGAAACTCAATCTATATATAATATGTATGATCTCCAATTATATTCTCAGATTGATTGTTCATAAATGTCGTCTCAGAGTCTTGGTTCCAGGATGATGAGGAGATTTGGAATTGAGGGATGATCAATCTGTCATATTACAGAAGCACTGTAATCATCAATGACTTGCACATCTTTCATTAAAAGCACAGCTGCACCACCATGCAAGGGTCTGACAATCTTCTGACTGATATAAGGTACTAGACTTGACTCTGAACTTCACTCAAGATCTAGGTCATCCTTGATTCCAGTACACCAAAAGCATTGCATTTGTGTTTGTTAAGTTGGTGTCTTGAATATGTCTCACCCATCACAGAGTATCTGATGGGAGTCAGTGGGGTATGCACAAAAGTTGTATTCAACCTCTGGTCCAAAATCAAGGCTATTTCACACTTTTTCATTTTGATAGATGTTGACATTCTGAGTGGATGGAAAAAATCTCTTAGTAGACAGTATTACATATCTCAGGTATCTAAGGCCAGAAATATCTGGAGGATTCTCCAGAGTTTCATCAATCACTCCATCTTATGCAGGCAAGAATGGGCTAAAATAGAAATAACTGCATAAAAAATTAGAATCACCTTGCAACTCATCTTCCATCAAGTTGAGAGTGTAGTACATCCTTGTTGATGTACTGATAAGAGCTTGAGTACTGTACATCAGCCTTCAAGCAGCAATACATGTTCCGATGTTTGACTGGAGGCCTGTGCATGAGTTCCCTAATTCGGTATCTGGCTACCACACCTGGTGATCCAAACAATGCATCATAGAACCATCTTGTCCTTTTCTCCAAGTTCTTGTCTTTTTTTTCTCAACCTTTGTCGAACCTGTCACAACCTCAGTACCTGCAGCCGACCCTATCCAAACAAAACATCAAGGAGCTAGCCCTGCTATGTATGGTGGTTAAAATCTGTGGTCCAGACCTCTCACTGCTCATTCCCAAAACCCACCATTATGACTTCCTCCTACTGCATAGCCCCCCGAATCTACCATTTGGACAGCCTCTTGCTGTGTATTACCTGAATCCAGTGTCTGCTCCCCCAGCAATGATTTTCTCTGTGTCTGTGCCATTGAGGCTGCATAAGAACAATCCAAATGTGTCGGTGAGTTCACATCATTGTATGCACTCCAAGATTAAAGGTCCTAGATCTTAGGTTTAGCTCATGAGGCTCTGAGGCCTCGAGGTCTGATGGTAGAGTGGGACCTCAGTGATGTTTCTG
Organism: Megacollybia marginata; assembly: GCA_003313965.1. Classification (NCBI taxonomy): domain Eukaryota; kingdom Fungi; phylum Basidiomycota; class Agaricomycetes; order Agaricales; family Porotheleaceae; genus Megacollybia; species Megacollybia marginata. The sequence goes on along the minus strand of QLOY01000920.1, from coordinate 6,629 downwards.
AATGGTTTTTATGCATGTAATCTAATTATCTATGAATGCAACATGGTTGTGGACCAGGTACATGACTTAGTGCATGATTGTGACTCAATGCACCTTAGGCAGGACCTGACACCTTCTTATAGCCTAATTTCTTGTAGAGATGTAACTGGTCTGAAAGACCCACTCTGCTGTGGAGATGTACATAAATAGAATAGACCAGTCTGCCATGGACAGGTAGCACAGGTACAAAAATAGATTCAATTTGTGCCATCACTTTGTTAACTTCATTGCAGTCTGCTAACACCCGACTCCCTGTCCTTCTGGCGGACTGCTTCTGTCTTAATGAAGTAATTATGTCTATTACCACCTTGCACCATGGGCACCTATAAATAGAATTCAGTCTGCTGTCCTTTCTTCCAGTCCACTAGGACTTAGGAGGACTCGACTGGTCCTTGTTGGACCTTCTTGGTAGATATCTTAGTGACAATAAAGTATATGTTTTCTCATTCTGAATCATATTAGCCTACCACATAAGACAAGGGAGGACCTGGTCTGCCATTGGGATGTCCTTTGTATGAGGGCTTCATGTAAAGCCTCCTCTTCAAGTTCTCCCTTGAATAATAATTATAAGTAGGTTGTATCTAGTGTACTTGCAGCAATGGATACATTCTACACAATACACAAACTTTTCCTTTGGTCCAGTCAACCAGCTTCCATATTGTGACAGGTGTCCATGCTGAAGCACTGAAGATCCCCATGCTTCTGATCAGATTGCTCTGAGTCCTTCTTTCTGTGGCCTTCCACATCATGAGTACTGGACTTGGAGTCCATTTGACAATTGTAGAGTTTGTCCTAAGAGGGATGGACTATAATCAAGCTTGATTTTGTATATGGCAGCATGGCAACACCCCTAGTGGACTGTGGTGCACCTCAGACTCAGACTTGAAAAAGTGCTGGGACTCAGTCAGGTTGTTTAGAAGCTCTAACACTCACCTGGAATCACTGTAGAGTCATATTAACATCACATACAATATAAAAATGCTAACGTGTACCTACAATCCAGTTGGATTATGCTTCTGATGGGCGCTTTATCGTTGGCACCTGCTATCACTTGCTTATCACTTGCTTATCCTCACCCCTGGAGCATCAAGTGGACTTAATTAATCTGGGTATAGCATCTACTCAATGGATGCAAAGAGTCAGCTGAGTATCCCATAGGCAAACACTTCAAATGTTCCAGGGTTGTATATATCATCAAACCAACATGGTCTGAAATTAAGCAAGTTTCCACACTTATTTATTTTCATAGATATGAATGTTCTGAGTGGGTGAAAAAAAATCTTTCAGTTCTCAATACCTTACATCTCAGATATCTAAGGTCAGAAATATCAAGGAGAGTTTCCAGAGCCTCATTGATCTGTACATTTTATGCAGGCAAGTGTAGGCTAAAATAAAAACAATTGAACATAAATTCGAGATCTTCATTCGGGATAGAATACACTCATTGAGATGTTTCTCTAACTTATTTATACCTCATACCAACAGCTGTAGTCTTACATGTTAGTAATTAATGCACAGTACCCAACTTTCTGTTTTGATTGAGGCCCATGCACTCCTTCCTAATTTGGTGTCAGTGTTGACATCTGATGGTCCAAGTGGTGATGTGTTCCCTCTCTTGCCTTAAGACTTCTACCCATCCTGTCTCTAGAACCCTCTTTTCTATTGGCGAAACTATCCAAGGTGCATGTTGTATCCAAGTTTGTCCCACTGGTTGGGCATTATGCCTGGAAATTTGAATAGGACCCCCTGAAACTAGGCTGTTTCTTCAGAAAGTAAGTCCTGGTTTTGGATTCCACAATACACAGCAATTTATTTGAAATCCCAGCCACTGCTGCCCTAAGCTGCCCCTTTGTCCATATCACTGTCTATCTGGGCAACTGTTTTGGAAAGCCTGAAGGTGATGAAGCACTGAATGGAATACAATAGGTTCAATGGTCCCTATATGTGGAACAAATGCAGAATGTATCCACCTGGATATGCTCTTGGGCATCTTCAATCCAAGCAGAAGGAGAAAGCTGGTGTGAAAAGAGAGCTCAAGGACAGTGAGGACAGTGAAGTCCTTACACCAAGTAAGTCTCATATTCAATGATATACACAATACTCATCATTCCTCTCAAGAGTGCTCTTAGACAACCCCTCCCTTCATCCAACATTACTGTATCTATGAGGCCGACCAAGTGTGATCCTTTTTTGGACTGTTAAATAATGTCACTGTGTGTTTTTGAATGTACATTGTTTTAAATGCCCTGTATTCTATGTACAAATATATGGACTACAATGCACCAACACCTACCTCCTGAGGAGGCCTTGGAGGCCTTGTAGTACTTGGTGACAATGGATGGACTGGATGACAGACCTGGCACAGATTCATTGTGATGGATAGCAGACTTCTACCTGGTATAGTACATGACGTCTCGATGGAGCCATGCTCTTAGAGGGGTTTTGGCTTTACAAGAAACCTGTCTAAGAGACCCTTACAGCATATCTGATGTCCTGCCTAAGGTGACTGAATGAGCAGGGACCAAGTGGGACGAGCTCAGTACCCACCTCAAAAACCTTTCCAAAGACCTTCAGTAACTGACAGAAGTCCCTGAACCTCACCTTTTTGGCTATGTGGAGACCTTCAGAAACCTCCTGACCCTCTGCAGAGACCTGAGGATAATCTGCAAAGAGGTATGTACTTATATACACAGGCAGAAGGTTGGAAAGACCTTTGCATTAAGCCTATTTACTGCCTTACAAGAAATTACCCTAAGTGATGTTTATGGCATCTCTGAAGTCCTCCCAAGGGTGCACATTGATTAGGATTTAGTATAGTAGATCAACTTGTAAAGTATTAACTCTTAAGTTAGCAGCTTAATCCAATATCACCTCTTTTGTTACATGAGCCATTCAAGTCATTAGCTGGTGCATAATTGTGTGTGTAGTGGAACATTGTACTAACTGGTGGATCAGCTAACCAGATCAATACCTGATGCTATAGACTCCATGCATACTCCTAGACACTTCCTGAAGGTTCAATATCATTCTATAGGCTTCGGTCATATTCTAGTATGTTTCCCTGTATAGTATTTAATCAGCTAAAGTACAGTCTTGTAACCATCTCTTCCTTGAATATCAACTTGTTGCCTGGTCTATTTTGTGAGGCTCCTTACAAACTCATCTGTCTACTCCTATTCACGCCTCACACTGTCTAGGCTCAGTAGTCAAAGCTATAAGTTATATTCAAGGTCTTCTAAGTCATTATAAGATTGTCTAAGGATTTGTCAAACTCCCTCAAGTACTGAAACCCCGGTTTACACTACAGTGTGCTAGAAATGATCATCAATTGTTGTGATATGATGATCAAGTTAGAGGTGTTCACACACCACTACGAGGGGTGTTACCATGCAAAATCAAGTCAATCCCTCTTAGGACAAACTCTACAATTGTTGAATGGACTCTGAGTCCAGTCAGAAGGCCACAGAAGGAAGGACTCAGAGTGATCTGATCAGAAACACAGGGATCTTCAGCACTTCAGCTTGAAGTGGAAGCCCAGTCAACCAGATCAAGAAAAGTTTGTGTATCATGTAGAACATATGCATTGGGTTATCTTAGCAAGTATACTAGATACAGCCTATTATTCAAGGGGGAACTTTAAGAGGAGGCTTTATATAAAGCCCTCATACAAAGGACATCCCAATAGTGGACCATTGCTGGTGTCAGGTCCTCCCTTATGTGGTCCTGTCATATGTGGTAGGCTAATATGAATAGAAAACATATCTAAATTTATCATTGCTAAGACATATCTACCAACTACCAAATGGGCCCAACAAGTTGCTAATGAGTCCTCCTAAGTCCTAGTGGACTGGAAGGAAGGACAGCGGACTGAATTAGATCATTTCTATTTATACAGTCTTCCACTAGTCCTTGGCATGTCCAAATTTAGTTTGCAGCAGAGAAATTCTCATGATGCTTTGAAGTAAATCAACCTTTTGGGACCATTAAATATTACTTCATACTTATAGATTAGCCAGCAACAGATGGGCACAAGGCTGGAATCTAGATGAATCTTTTGGAAATCTCTTCTGAACTCATCCACAAGTCCTTGACTCAGTCACAAAAGCTTGTTTGAGTGCTAATGTTAACACCTTGGATTACTCGTTTATAGCACCATCATCACTATCCTCCTCTTCCTCATCCATCTCAGGCTTCTTGGGTCTTGGAATAACACATTCAATGTTGCTGAGCTTTGGTTTTGGACCCTTTTTGCCTCCAGATTCCCATGCTTTGACAGCTGCCTGATGGTTGGCTCATAACACCTTGTTTCTCTCCACACGCCCTCTTTCATGCAGCCAATGCCATGGTATGCTCCTCTCATGCCTTCCTCCTCTTCTCCTTGTTCCTCTCCTCATCCTCTTGAGCCTTTTGAACCTCATCAACCATTTGGACGAACTCTCTTGATGTGAGTAATCGTGCCTTTTCATCCCCCAGTTTCTTGACTTTTTTCCAATTGTTTTTTTTTTTAGCCTTCTCCTGTTCTGCATGCTGAAGCTGGCCCTGGACATGTCATATGTATTGGCCATTCAATACAGAAGCTGCCTGCTGATGAAGAAGGGTTGATTTGCGAGCTTCATCACGTGCCTCACATTCTCTGAGCGCATTTTGAAGCTCTGCTTCTTCTTGTGTAGCTGGTGGCCAGTCAAGGAGGTCCTTATAACAACTCTCCTTTTAGATGGGAGAGATAAGCACTGTTGGGATGTGAGGCAGAGTAGATGTGGACTGGATCGAGATGATAAAGTGAGGAATGACATCAATGTGGAACCAAGATCATTAAGAAGTGTTTCAGGTGTGGATGGACATGTTTGGAAGTCAGAATCAATATCCATGGTGTCATCTGAAGGTAGGTTTTGGTGTTTCCATTCATGTGCCAGTTGATCAATGATTACCCACTCAGGGCTGCTGGGTACAATGGGCAACACAGCATCTGTTGATGTAGCAGTGCTAGGAGCCATCATTTTGGGTGTGACAATACTCGGATCATAGGGAACAATACCAGTCTTTCTAAAGGCAGCTTCAATGTTTTCAGGGGTAAGTGCCTCAGTATAAGCTTTTGCATAGATTGCCAGGAAGTTTGATTTGGAGACAGCAGTTCCCATCTCTTTCTCAAATTCATCATGATGCTCAGTCCATTTCCACTTCAAAGAATGGAGGAAACAATCATGTCAAGCCCTTGATAGATGTGCGTACTATGTGATGGATAGCAAACCACATCAATGTTGTGTTCCACTGCATATTCCAGGAAACCTTTTGTGTAATGTGAGTTATGACCATCAACAAGTAAGACCCGTCATTGTCCTCTTGCCTTCAGATGTGTTTCCTTGTCAAAGTGTTTAATCCACTCAACACCAATTTCACCATCAGTGTAGCCTTTCTTTGAATAGTCAAGCCTGGTAACATGGTGCATAAAAAGCTCTGAGGATATTCTGAAAACTTATGATGTGTTCAATGGGTTGTCTTGAGCCCAACTCACTTGATACTTTTCCCCTTTGTAGACAACAGCCAGTGCCTGGGATGTACCATCTGCACAGATGGTTACAATGATGGTGATATTTTCTCGGTCACCACTCTGTTGTTCATGCTGTATAGATACCCCAGCTGGCCCATACACCCATTGTTGTACACCAATACATTTTTGTAGACCTGTTTCATCTGCAGCATAGATATTCTCATTCAGGATTGGCTCTGCAACAGATGCATATCTGTTCTCTACAGCAGCTGACCCATTGAGTGCTTTTTTCAAGATCCCAAAATAATCAACATGATTGTGGGGACTCACAGCATGAGCATGGCTGTGGTCAAGACTATGAGACCAGTAGGGGCTCAGGTCTTTGTCATGACACAGCAGAAAACACTCGACCCAGTTCTCTCTCACACCAGCAAAATCTGGCCCTAAGCGAGCTGTCAAGATATCATTGGCATGTTCACATAGACATCGCTGATTTGGTGGAAATCCCTGGCGTGCCTGGGTAATGGCGTAGTCAACAATCAGCTTCTCCTCTTCCTTGGTCAATAGACACTTCTCAGAATTGAATTGTGCAATGCTCTGGCCACCATTGACACATTGTCGCAATGTGCTTGCAGTAAGTTTGATGTTCTTCTTGCTTTCCACATAGCAGTCAGCAATAACCTTTTTGCAGATAGATGCAAATCCCTTCCCCTTTTTTCCGTTGCCTGAATCAATGGGGCCCTGCTCCTGCACATTTTTGTAAAGGTCAATTGCATTTTTCTGTCAGCTCAATGAGGTTCTTCTGCTGTTTTGGCTTTGAATCTGCTCTACCAACCATACTGGGTTGGACAGATCACGTTCTATGGGCTATGGTACACACAGAATGCAAGAGGAGCAAAAAGTGCAAGCTGCATTTAGCTTTCAGATGGTGTGTTCCAAATTTAGAAAGTGTGATGTGACAGCTTGCGATGTTGCTCAGACACTACTTTCAGTTTCTCTATCTCTGTTTGATCATATATATTTACTAAAGGATACCCTATGTTATGAACAGAATTTATCCCTTAGTTTCTTTTTCATTTCCTTTTCATTTCCTTTTCATTTG
>QLOY01000915.1:3494-18930 GCA_003313965.1 Megacollybia marginata | reverse complement strand
AACCACACATCTATTGAACCACATTCACCCCATTTCTCTTTATCCACCAGGATCTCGATCCTTAGGTTTTTGAAGTCCTTGCGCATTTGTCTAGTTATTTTTTATAGCTTGACAAACACACTAAAAGAAACCATCACTACAGCTCCCTGTCTCCGCATACCCGAAGACGAAGGACAATTCAGAATAGAAGCAGACACATCAGAAGGAGCAATCGGTGCGGTAATCTCTCAGCAGATAGGAGGTAAATGGCACCCGGTAGCCTTCTACTCCAAAGCGCTTTCGCCCACACAACAGAATTATGAGATCTATGACAAAGAGATGCTCGCAATTATGGAAGCGCTGGCCAAATGGAGACACCTAGTACTAGGAGCCAGACAAACCTTCAAGATCTGGATGGACCATCAGAATTTACAATACTTCCGACAACCTCAAAAACTAAACCGACGACAAGCCCGCTGGGTCACAGAACTAGCGGACTACGACTATACTCTACACCACAAACCGGGCAAACAGAATCAACGGGCAGACCTATTATCCAGGAGACCAGATCACGACATGGGACACAAAGACAACGAAAACGTTGTCATGCTGACGCCTCTGATTTTCAGAGCGCTAGAAGCAGTCGTACTTCACGACCCACCAGAATACCTACCAGAGCTAAAAGACCCATTACGAAAACTAGATCCTTCAGCTAAACAAGCTCTAGAAGGTAAAGACAAAAAATGGAAAGAATCGGATGGACTAATCCTCTACGACAATCGCATGTACGTGCCCAAAAATCATAAACTCCGTGAACGAATCATTCGAGACCACCACGACAACCCTTTAGCCAGACATCCTGGGAGGTACAAAACCCAAGAACTCATCCAACGAAACTATTGGTGGCCACAAATGCAAAAAATGATTCGCCGGTACACAGACGGATGCATCAAATGCCAAGAAGATAAGATTGATCAACAGCCTCTACACGCCCCTCTTAACCCGCACGACATCCCCAAACAACCATGGCGAAAGGTCACAGCAGACATGATCGGACCTCTCCCCAAATCCAACGGCTTCAATGCAATTGAAGTATTCACCGACACCTATAGCCACCACATACACGTAGAACCCACACACATAGAACTCAGCGCAGAAGGATTTGCCAATCTCGTACGAGATAGAGTAATCTGATATCATGGTCTTCCAGAAATCCTAATCTCAGATCGAGGACCCCAGACAGTAGCCAAAGCATGGGATCAAATATGCAAACAACTCGGTATCAAACGACATCTATCCACAGGTTATCACCCAGAAACAGACGGTCAAACGGAAAGGGCAAATCAAGAAGTGGAAGCATATCTTCGCTTATTTGTCAATTACTTGCAGGACAATTGGAGCGAATGGTGTGCCATCATGGAATTCAGTTACAACAATCGAGTTCATTCCATGACAAAACAGTCACCCTTCTTTACCGATCACGGTTACCACCCCTACACCGGAACAGAGTTACAGAGAGACCAAGTACCTTTGGCCACTGAATGGGTTAAACGACTCTCTAACGCACATCAAGAAGCGGAAGCTGCCCTAGCCCTAGCAAAAGAGGCTATGAAGCAACAGTTCGACAAACACTGCTCTGCATCACGAGACTACAAACCCGGAGACTTAGTCTGGCTAGAAGGAACAAACATCAAAACTCAACGACCTGCCAAGAAATTAGATCATTTACGACACAGACCCTTTGCAATCACAGAAAAGGTGGGACAAGCAGCGTATAGACTCAAACTACCACAAAACCCCACTTGGCGAAGGAAACACAACGTCTTTAATGAAAAATTACTCAAACCTTTCATCAAACCCTCCTTCGACATCCAACCCAATGAACCACCACCACCACCAGATCTAGTCGAAGGAGAAGAGGAATTTGAAGTTGAAGCCATCATAGACAGTCGCAAAAAGGGTCGCTATATCGAATACTTGGTCAAATGGAAAGGCTTTTCCAATGCCGAAAACTCCTGGGAACCTCGCAGAAATGTACGCCATGCCGAGGAAGAAGTAGAAAACTTCCACAAAACACACCCTCACAAACCTAAACCAATGTCTTTCAATCGAGGAATCATTATTACCTCTAACCGAACCATCCTCAATTCCTTTAAACCAATGTTCAAATTCACAACGCCATCATGGGGACCATGATCTTAAAACGGGGGTAATGTTACGATTTACCCACCTCTTAGCACCTGTCTTATCAAGCACCCAACCACATGCTCTATCAGAACCCTATTTGATTTCACATTCATATCACCCTATCTTTCATTTCCCTTATCCGCTATCTCTTAAAGTTAACTTCTGATAGCTTATCACAGACATGAGGCAGAGATAGCTTATCTCTTTCCCTTCGTATCTTTCCCCCTAACCTTATTCCTTACGCCCCAGAGATAACCACTCAGTATTTAAACCATTAGCTATTCGCTGTATTCTTTAGTTTTGGTATTACAAGTTTCACCAAGTCTTTGAGTGGCCTGATAAGCTCTCATTTTGCTCGTCGCTTTACACTGAGCTGGGAAGCCGTCTTTGGATGGAGCATGCCCAGCTGTGCTAAGGGACAGTTTGCTAGGATGATACTGTCGTCATCTGTGTCCTCCTCATTGTTTCTAATGTGGTGTGGCTTTTGTAGGTCTCCACGAGGCCGTGGTTCTGGGGGGGTGATGATATTTGTTGGTTCTGTGGGTTATTGGTCTTTGTTGGTTCTGGGGGCTCTTTTTCTGTGTTGAGAATGCATCATGTTAGAGTGGGAGTAGATGTTGAGTGCAATATGGGTATGCATTTCCCTTGATAGGCCCATGCTGAATTCTCTCTAGGCATGTCTTGTAACCTTGTCCTTTCAACCAGCATTGTGCACCCTTTCTTCAGTGGGTACTGTTCATTTCTGTCCTACCATTCACTGATGTTTACTCACAGGATCAAATGCCACTTATGTACTTGAGTAGATAGCATTCTTTTTACTTATAACTTTCTACCCTTGCAGGTGAAGGTGATGGCGGCCGATGTCACTGATCCTGCTTTTTCTCTCTTTCTTACATAAAACTTGGGTGGAGTTAATTAGAAAGTGTAGTTACTGAACTTAATTAATATGGGGAAGTCCTGGTGTCTTGGTCACCATTAATTTATGTCAGTTGAGGGGCTAACCCTAACCCTAAGAGCAAGTAAGAATTATCTATGATGGTTTATTATTTAGTATGATTGCATTTTACCATTGGTGATGTAAATTGTATTTTATTATTTAGTATGTATTACAACAGTAATCTTTTACTGGATCATAAGAGAAGTGAGGACAAGAATAAGTCCTTGACTGTGGCTGAGCAAAGGGAAACAAGGCCTGGTCTGTGGACATTGACCACTGTTTGGGCCTCTTACCTCTCAGAAAAAAATTGGTATGGTTTGAAGCCTTCACTTGGTATGCTAAGAAGCAAACTGAAGACAGTGGTAAATTGACTGCTCGTGAACTTGATATGCCAGACCTCAGTTCATGTGTGATTACAGGCATTCACAGAACAAACCTACCTCATTGATCTTCTAGTAAGGATGACACATCTTTCAATGTTGGAATGGTGACAGTCACCTCAAATCCACCATGCTTTCTCATATGGATGTCAACATAATTTCAGCTTGTTTCTGTCCCTTCATCAGTATCAACAATTAACAAGCCCATGAACAAGAAGATACAATTTTTTGAGTTATATATCCTGCCCCAGCAAGTTTGGCAGCATACTCTGGTGTATATCACTGTACACCAGCAGATGTCACACTTCATTGAGGGTCACTATGTAGGGACCATAGACAGCATTCATAGACATATAATGGAGTCCATTGTACTTCAGTGTACTCCAGTGGAGCCTAGGAACTTTTCTATCAATCTTTAGTGTTAAGACTCAGATTGGAGTTCACTGGAGTCTATTGAAGTACAGCAAACTCCACTGTAGTTCAACCAATTCAAACTAGACTTAAACTATAGTCAGCTGCATTCGTGGCATATACTGTAACCCTAACCTGCTAACTGCTGCTTTGTGGCATCCTAACCATCCTAACCTAACCTAACTGTTAAAGTCCAGTGGACTTCAGCATCCCTCAATGTACCTCAGTGAAGTTCAGTGACTTTCATTGGGAAATCTGATGAAGTCCAGCAGACTTTGCTGGCTTTCATAGGTGGAGTATATCACTGAATTTTTTTATTAGTTTGGAACTTGAGGTCCCCTCACTTGTGAAGGAATGTCAAAGGTTTAGGGGAGTTTGACAATGTACATCAGATTAGGGTCCTCAACATTCAGTGGAGGTTGACAATCTACACTGGAGTCAGTTCATTCAAAGTACAGTGGACTCTAGCTGAGCCTATTACTGCATCCTTGCATAGCAGCATTTGGTTGAAAGTGCACAAAACCCGGCAAGTTGGGAAAGGTCTTGCAGACTGTGAAGCAGGCCCAGAAATGTCTGAGGGAGAAAAAGCATAAGCTTTGTCCATGCTTCAATTCTTTCTCCAAGAGTGGGGATTTGCCAGATGCACTGAACAACTGCTCCAAATTCATACTATATTCCAATGCCATAGTTCTCTTCACCAAACTTCAGCCTGGCTGGTGATATCTACTTACAATCAGACTGTGTTTATTATTTATGAAAATCTGTCATTATTAATGCCCACCTCAGTATTGTGCCTCCCCACCCAGTAAATCAGAGAAGCAGGTTTTGATTATTTATTTGATTGCTTATTATTCTCATTAACAGCTATTTATATATTGTCATAAAGGCTTTAATGCATGTGCTGTTGAATCAAATAATGAAGAAAAACAATAGTCCCTCATTGGTCAGCCAGGTCTATCCTGATGGAGAATAATAATAAACAGTTGTCATCACTGGCAGATGCTACAGATAAAACTCTACAGACTGGCCAGATCCATAGCAATGGGGGAATAATAATCAATAAGGACCATCAGCTGATCTTACAAAATAAGAAAACCCTCATTGGCCAGCCAGGTCTATCCTGATGGAGAATAATAAATAGCTGTCATCACTAGCTGATGCTGTATCTATCAGCAGAAATAATAAAACTATGCACTGGATAGCAATGGGCAGATAATAATCCATAAGGGCCATCAGCCAATCCTACAGTAATGGAGGAAAACCTCATTAGTCAGCTGGGTCTATCCTGATGGAGAATAATAGTTGTCATCACTGGCTGATGCTATATCTATCAACAGAAATAATAAAGCCCTCAGGTCAGCCAGATCCATAGCAATAGGTGGACCATCAGCTGATCCTACAGTAATGGAGGAAAATAATAAACCCTCATTGGTCAGCCAGGTCTATCCTGATGGAGAATAGTCATCACCAGCTGATGCTATATCAATCAGCAGAAATAATAAAACTCTACTGATCAGCTGGATCCATAGCAATGGGCAGATAATAATCCATAAGGGCCATCAGCTGATGGAGACCCTCATTGGTCAGCCAGGTCTATCCTGATGGAGAATAATAAATAGTTGTCATCACCAGCTGATGATATATCTATCAGCAGGAATAATAAAACTCTACAGATCAGCTGGATCCAGAGCAATGGGCAGATAATAATCCCTAAAGGCCATCAGCCAATCCTACAGTAATGGAGGAAAATAATAAACCCTCATTGATTGGCTGTGTCTATCCTGATAGAGAATAATAAATAGTTGTCATCACTGGCTGATGCTATATCTATCAGCAGAAATAATAAAACTCTACTGATCAGTCGGATCCATAGCAATGGGCAGATAATAATCCATAAGGGCCCCCAGCCGATCCAAGCTTTTTAAGACATCCTGCAGGCAGATTCTCCTTGTATGGGTATGCTTCCTTGGCTAAAACAGCAACCTTAGACCTGGATACTCCTGTCTGAGCAGCTTTTTTTCTGTAGGAAGTGCTGGTTTTGCAAAAAGAGAGGACATTATCCTTTTGAGTAGAGGTAAGAGGTTTCATAAGTTTATTGCAGATATCAAACATTCTAGACCTGTGTTATATATGTTATGTTGGAGCTATGACATCATTGTGATGTCTCCATGACATACCAACCAATGGTAGAGCATGTGACATCATTAATTGGAAGACTCAAAAAATTGTCCATATGAGACACCAGATTGAATAGCTCATATCTTCACTATTTGGGATCCAAACAGGACCAAACTGGGTTCATCATGAAGGTCACATGAAACACTTCTTGCCACCATACATCACTTTTTGCTTTGATGTATATTTAGCTCACAATTTGCCAATCTTCCTCAAACTGCATAACATGTGGACAATTTTTTGAGCCACTGTATAGTAATAACCCTTGCACCAGCCGACATCAGCTGAACCTATAACAATAGGCTTTAGTCATGCGGCTGAGTCTATTGTTATGGGTATTTGGACTAAAGCACCTCCCCCCTGGTACCCCACATGTCAGATTGGAATTGCAGCACCCTCTTGAAGCTTTGAGATCCTCAGCTGAGTCAGCTCCACCAACTGCGTGCACTATAACTGCACGATGTAAGCTGGCAGGAGGGCATGCTCCAGGTGTGTTGTGTGTGGTTGTGTTCTGATCTGATCTAAAACATGCTATTGTTGATACTGTACCATTTTGAGCAGTTCAGCAGGTCACGCATCACACACAAAATAGTTTGCTGAAATTTTGAGCAAGTCACAGGTCACATAGAGTTTTGCTGGATGGTCCAGGTAGGTGTCACACTACAGTATATATGTCCAGTTTTTGCAGAAAACAGTAGTGACTGCGTGAATGTATATGTCTCCTTTATGTTCCAGACTGTCATCAAAAGCTGATGATGAGTCTATTTTTGTTGGACAGGCCATGGGTGAATTGGCACATCATGCAGGCTTCACTTTGCTTCTGTCGTCAACAAACCAACAGCCTCTGCACCTTCCATTTGCCTTCACCTTTTGGCTCTTAAACAAATGGATATGCTGCCAAAAATTTGGCCAGGTCACAGGTCAGAGTCCCACCTGCTGGGCCCTCTGATTCAGACAGTGTGTCACAGGTCACAGTGGCTGCCAAACTGCTTGAAATGGTACAGTAATCCGTTTGTTGTCCTAGGACCAGGAAAGTACAAGGTAAAAGTTATTATGATAGTGTCAGACAAGTTGGATTGTAAGTCAGGTTTGTCAGGGACATAGTTTATCTGTGACTCACATTCATGTATTTGACAGCTGACTGCAAAACTGTAGCACGTTTGAGAAATTTGTCGATAACAAATTTCAGCTCCACACTACTAAAATTAGCTGTACTCCCTCCCTTCACTCCACAATGACGCCAACATGTCCCACATGTCCTGCACTGTATATAAAGTTAATCAATATTCTGAGACTGTGACACTGCCCGAACCTGTAATCCAAGCCATGGACGCAAATCAACAAATGGCCCAGTACCTGTTGGGGAGGGGTCCAATTCCCCCACTCCTTGTATGTTGGGCTTACCCAACTGCAGTTGCCCAGATGAATGCAATCCTGAATAGCAGCTACTATGACCCTGCTAGCCCCAACCACCATGGGTTTGATGCACCTTGAGACCAGACTTACACACCACCAGCAGACACAATGTCAGATTGCCCCAGCTGATGATGGTACTGGTAAGACCTCAAGCTGTGATACTGGGTAACCTTCTCACCTTCAAGTTTGTACAGCACAGCAGCTTTCCCTTGTTTTTCGTGTTCCAGATGGCATCTTCAACAAAAGCAAACCCAAAGACAGTGAGTCTAGAGTTACAACACTCAACTTTTTATTTGATGTCACTGCTGAGGCTTTCTATAGTCGCATTTATCAAGTGATGGCCTTGGAAAGAGCATCTGTGAATCTTGGATGGAAGGGTTGCGACGAGAAGAAGAAAGAACCATACCATGCATTAGAGACTGAAGAAGACATGCGAGGAGTGTTTGATGCTCATCATGCAATGATATTGAGTACACATCGGAATAGGCCTGTGTATGTTGAGGTTGTGGACTTGGTATGCAATCTCAATGTACTGAGTACTCACATCTCATTCGTCTGTAGGCCAAGCCCACTGTTGAAGAAAAGGAAAAGGAAGTCAAGAAATCAGAGACAGCATACATTGATGAGCTGCACAAAGCAAAGATGAAGCTAGCATGTCAGAGCCACAGTGGAAACAATCATTGGTGTTATATTCATCCTCCATCAGGAAACCAGCCTGGAGAGCATGTCCCTTTGTCCATCAAGCATATAACACTCTGGGCAAGACTTGTGGTGAGTATTTTCCAACACCAAAAAAATTGCCACTTACCTGTCACTTTCTAGCATGAAGAAAAGGCAGATTCAGACTTTGTTGACCCCCCCAACTGTCTTGCTTTTGACCAAATGGCAACCAAAGCAACCACCCAACCAATCTCTCATCATCATGGCAGCAACCAACCTGAAATTCACAATGTGACACATGTCCATCTTGACCACAGCAGAGAACCTGCCAGCAATCAGAAAGGGAACAAAGCGCAGCTATGGCGACATCTCTTCTGAGTCAGGAAGTGATGAGGAACCACTTACCATTGATGATGCCCTTTGTGCTTTGCATAAGAAGCTACTGGCCTATGATTTCCTACAATATGGAGATCGTCTCAAGGCAAAGGGTATTTGTTATGCTGAGAGCATTGGTGGGTTTGATCATGGCTTCTATGCCAAGACCATTGGAATGGAGGAAGGCACAGTTGAAACCTTTCTGAAATGTGCAGGTAAACCCGTTATGAAGCATTGCCACAAAGGTAAGAAGGCTTGTTACAAACCAGAACCAAACAAAGAGAATGATGTGACCCGAGCTGGTAGTGTTGCAGCTAATTGAGATCAGAAGGCCACAGCTAATGTAGAATACTTGTATGGTAGCCACGGAGTCATGTATATAATGTATCAGAGTTGTTACACCAATGTTTATACAATGTAGCCTGAATCTTGGAACCAACCTCAAATATGGTCTGGGGTCATAGACCTGTAGACTGCATCCCAAATCAATTGCAATGGTTGCATGTTTCCTCTCCTGTCAATTTGCCAAGAATGAAATCCCAATGGTTGCAAATCCACGCCTTCATTGCTGAGAAACCTTCCTCAATAGGGTTGAGATTGGGTGAGTATGATGGGAGATACACAAGACGCATGCCACTAGCACATCTATGTATCAGCACTACAGAGAAATGATGTGCAAAAGACTCACCATGCCTCAACAAATTCTCGCAAGCCTTCTGAGTGATGCACACTAGAGTTGTCCATAATAATGACTGAGTTGCAGCCAAGATAAGGGTTCATGCTGTCCATAAGTACATCAAGAAATGAATGAAACTCCTCTGCATTCCAGGCTCAAGTGATAACGTCAAGGTGAAGGACTCCATCAAGGGAGATTGCAGGCAGTATGGAATATCTGAGTTGACTTCAGCAAAGAAAGGGCTCAAACAAGACACATACCTGACTCCTCTTATAAAGAAATTGTGTCATTGTGCTCTGTCACCAACAGGAGCCCACCCAAAGCAACAGTTTGTAGTGAAACGATTGAGAGCAGATTCATCTACAAAAACCAACTGCTCTGGTATGTAGTCCTCTGCTATGCAGATCTGATATTTGGCATGAGCATCTTCACTCCTTTCAAGAGCAGATCTTGATATCTGTGTGCCTTTTATCAGTTCAAGGCACTGTACCAGAACATGGAACCACCTACCTCCTTTTGGGATAATCCATGTCTGGCTAGGCTTTGCGAGATTGTCTCCTCTGACACAAGAACATTGCAACCTTGAGCTACCATCTGATGCAGCTCAAAGAGATACAGGTCTGGTGCACACTCAATAAGCTGCTCCATGTACTGTATCACAGTCAGAGAAGTCGGCGTGTATTTTGAAATGACCCACCATCAGTTCTAGAGATGTTAGGACCCTTGGAGACCCAGTAACCAATGGACGTCTAGTCACCTCACCCGTCTCTCAAAATGTTTGGTGCACTCTTTGGACAGTGTCCATGCTGATGCTGGTTCTCACTGCAATATCCTTCTGTTGCATGCCATTCTGTAGCATCATCAAAATCAGTTCCTTCCTCGCAGGGTGTATGTAGTGGTAAACCATGTTTTAGGGCATCATGTGGTGTTGAGGTGTCGACATGGGTGGGGCTTGGTGGAGTAGTACATCAATATTTGTAATTGAACATTTTTTCAAACCATGCTATGGTTTTGCAGTCAGCTGGAATGTAAACGAGAATATCATTTTGTAAACTTGTAAACAATTCTTTTGTGCTATTAATACTACAGATGACAATGGCTTCCTTCAGTTGACTTTAAGGGCCATCCCAATAAACTGGGTGGCAATTCCGAGTCCAAGTGTGTGACAGGGCCTTCAAGAATGCCCATGACATCAAAAAAAATTATAAAATAACTTGTTTCAACTTTCAAGTTTGACAACTTGATCAAACAAACAAGACCATACACTTGACTTCTGCTGATCATTGGCCAATCAATGGTTCTTCCATGGGATCAAATTTCCTCACCAAGAACCACTCCAAGTTGTACACTAGTGCCAAACTAACTTAGTAATGTGTTCAGATAGTGCTCACTTTCTTGCTGGAGCCTTATAGCAAAGGATAAAACAATACTATGCAGAAGATTTAGAATTTTAGAAGCTCATAAACCATCGGTTCTGTCAAAATCAACAGTTCTCAATTGGTCCTGTAAAACCAGAAACAAGACAGTTCTGCCATCTTTGTGTCTTCAGCCACATTTCCAATGCTTATTTAGATGTTATATAATTCTGTACAGTCTATCTAAACATAGTTCTGCCATGCCCAAAAAGGAATAACATGGTGATGCGCAGAGTCTTCAAGCAGGTATGTTGATGTTTTTGTAGTCTTTCGAGCACTGACATAATAGACAGACATGGCATGGTGCATGTCTTAAACTTTCTGACAACTAGCTAGTAATATAAGCAAAATATAAGGTAGCAATAATACAATGTTGATATTCCTATATTAGGAAATACAGCAGTTTGTACATACTGAATAACAAGTGCAGAACCAAGCTGAGAGACAGCTTGTAAAATGGGGTGGTCAAAGTTGACATTGGTTTTCATTGGTTTTGATGTCAGTTTTTGGCATCAGAACCAAGTCATAACCACATGTTATAACCAACTACAGCTGGCGACTCTGACCATCCCTATTGTCTCAGTTGCATTGCCAGTCAATTGGTAAGTCTTCTCCCGATTTTCAGAACCCTACCATAAAGACAGTCCATCACAGCAATAGTTCTGTTCAAGTTTTGGATTGGCAAGTTGGGCTCAAGTACTTGCAATCTACTGACCTTCACGCAGTCAGGAAAATGAAATATACTGAGATGTAAATACATGTAAATGGTCAGCTAACTTTAGTATACTACACCTCACTTGCCAATGCTCTGAACTTAGGGAGCATACAAAGTATGTCATCTGAGTCATGGTTATTATGAATATATCCTAATAATGAGGAGGAACCAGAATACATCCTGGGACTACCCAACCACCTCCACCCACTTCCCCAGTGCCAGTGAATTCCCTGTCCAGCAGACATCCGGCTTTAATCACACTGATGGGGACAGCAGTACCATAACCAGATGGAGATATATGTGAGCCAAGACAAGGGTTGAGGATGGTTCATGCTGGTAACTCTCCCTCCTGTTCTGTACACCAGCTTCAAAAACAACTCCATATCCACAGAGGTGTGAGTAAAGAATTGTGGCAAAGGTCAAACAAGTGCAGGGACAAGGGGATATGGCTCTGCCTCCTCCAGGTGAAGGGTCCCAGAGCTGTTTGACAGGAGTTTCTGTCGCAACAGCCTGTACCCTTGGCACTTATCTGGCAAAACCTCCCATCAATGCACAGCCTCCCAATTGATTGGGACCCACATTGTTTGTCAAATTATGAGAATGTGAGCCTGCAAGAGCCTGCAAAGCTCAACAACACAATGGTGAGTGTGTACCTTGCTGGTTCAAATCTGATCTCTGAACAAATGTGGATGCTTGAGATATTCACAATATGTGATCAAATTCCAAGAAGTGCTGCGCTTCACTACTTCATTCAGATGAACTGAAGAAGGGAGAATTGGAAGGCTGTGAGTGACAATGTCCTCACAAAGCCTGTTTGGCACTTATCCAAAGCCTCCCATCACATCTCCAGAGCCTGTCAATATCAAATGATGTTGCTGGAATGAGCTCAACCAGGTGATAATAGAGCATGGTATTGGTGTACTCCAAGCCTCCAAGCGAGTTTAAATTATGTGAGAAGACAAGATGAGCTCCCCAGAAGGCAAATCTCAACAATACAGCTGTTTGTGCAAAGTATTGTTCATACCATATGTAGTCTTCAGGTGAAATAAGAAAACCGAACCATAACAATGTTGACAAGCTTACCAGTCACAAATCATGGTGGCACAGCTGAGTACAGCAGTTTTGCAATGCACTATAGGCTCCGTCTCCACATGCAGGGGATGAAGATTACAATTGATGGCCCTTGCAGGGGTCCATAGATGGTCTTGGATGTATCTAGATATCGAGGTTCATGCCATTCTATAAGGGAATTAAATGGTAATCATATCAAGGAAACACAATTTACCTACTGTAGCAGGTCTGAACAACACTTCTCCCAGACATTGAGGTGGTAGGAGCAGAGCAATGATTGATATCCTAATTACCGATCATTGAGTGTGCTCAGAAATATGGAGCGATTTCATAGTGGCATTCATGCAGTTGCAAGCACTTGAGCTGTTTAGGTGAGCGCTTTGTTGAGAAGCTTCAGGGGAACTGCACTGTGTGTGCAGAGGTAGGTCATCAGGATGGAGAATTACATTGGCTAAGAGTCATCAGGAAACCATATGGATGGAGCAGTAACACAATAATCACCGTATGAAGCCTCTGATGGGCATACAATTACAATGAGCATCATGGCTTATATGCATGTACATCAAGGAGTATGCAAAAGTTATTTTTTAAACATGGTCTTATATCCTACTGATAAGGTCTGCTAGGGACCCCCCCCTCCCCCCTCCTTTTATATAAGGCAGGTTCCCACACCCGATATAGTAAATCTAATCTACCTGGGCCTATCATCAACTTGGAGCCACCTTACCCTCTCCCCTTGCCTTCCCCTCATCAGTGTCTTTTACCACTGTGGACTTGTACTCCCCAACACTGAAGATGATAAGATAGTATAGACAAGGGTGAGATTAGTAACCTAGTGTCAGTAGCTGTAACTGGTAGGCCTTACATACCCTCAAATCATAGTAGCAAGCAGAAAATGTTGAATTCTGGAATAGACTTGCCTTTTTCTTAGCACCTACAGACTCAAAAGCCTTAGATTTACACTGTAAGGCCTCAGAATCATCCCAGATACTGTCAAATCTGTATATATATATCCTACTGATAAGGTCCTCTAGGGATCCCCCCCCCTGCCCTGTGTGGGCACTTGAAGTTTTGCATACCCCTTGATGTACATGTTAGCTAGGAGGTCCCAAATGCAAGGAGACATACCATTGAAGACCAAAACATATAGGCTAGGTTCAGTACTCAGACCAAATAGTTCCCTCAATCCATGTTGTTTCTCTAATGAGTAACTTATAAACACAAACCGCAGCGAGAAACGGACAAGATTGACCAGCGGTTGCATTATTCCTTGACAAGGTACCATTTCGCAGGACTGGGAAGAAGAATCAACATGTGACAGTTGTACAACGTATAAGCAGTCCAGACCCAGTCAGTGAAAAGAAGGACCACATCAGCCAGTCATTGGGGAGGTTGAGTAGGAGTAATTGGATCTGGGTGTGGTGGCTGAGACTGTATAGTCGAGATCACATGATCATACTGGAAAAAAATCATTTGTGGCACATAATACAGGAATTTGCTAACTTAAAGAACAGCACCAGCCAAATATAATGACACTGGCAGTGGTAGAAGATTGGTAGAAAACTTACAGCCTGAGTACAAACTTTTAGATGGCACATGAGCAACAGGCAAGGGGGTTGCGGACCGGTAATCCTGGATATATGTAGGGTTAGTCAGTCGGTTGGGGTCCAAGGGCTCTTAAAAATTTTTTTTGTAACTGCTTGAATGTGGCTGGGAACACATCAAAGAGCATTTTTAGTATATGTTTCACTTGCTATACCACTGCTTCGGCACCAAACTTGCACCAAACTCAAAATTTCGAATAGTTGCAGGATATAAAGACAGTGTGAAACACACTATGTAAGTTTCTCCCGTTGCCACAGATTGTTACTTACTGGCTATAGTACATCTGGACTGCCCTATCCTGAGCCTCACTGGGTCTGTGATGCTTGTGAGGTTGGGAGAGAGGGGGGAAAGACAACGAGGATAACGCGCTAACACCTAAAATACACTATTTCTATATATGGAAATATGTTCCCATGTGCCAATGGTCAGTCAGTCAACACCCTAAGGTCCTTAAAAAAAAACCAACCCTATATCTTAAATTATAATCCCGCAACCCCCTTGGCAACGGGTTTAGAGAAGATGTCAGCACAGCCTCCAAAGACTCAGAAGCGTGACATCATAAAGAAGACAAGAAGGTGCACCATATAAGGGGTGTTCAGGAACACAACGGATTAAGTTTCAGGGTGAAAGACCGAGTCTTACTAACATAAGGACTCAGAATACTAATTTTCTTCGATTCTTGCTCACGTCCAGTCTTTGGGAACATGACAGTCAAGACACTATGCTCCATTGACACTTTGATATCATCTTCCTGAGAATGCTGTCAACAAACTCATTGCTATGGGCGGAATAGTGTGCAATAATTAAATTTTCCCATACTTTTCATAAAAATGAGGTATTTTTCCCGCACTTATGTCTATTTTGAGGCCTTTTCCCCACATGTTGCATGAAAATGTCTATTCTGCGCATGTTTCAGCCTCAAATCCCTGCACTTTATGATTTACGCACTTCAGATATACAATTCCCACATTGATTGATGTAATTCCCGCACCTCCACAAGGTGGAAATTCCGCACCTTTGTTGTTGGAAAAAAATTCCGCACTTCAATGTTAGGTTTTCACATCTTCCATTTGGCAAAACTCCGCATGTCTGCGTATTCCCACACCCCTAGAAAAAGCAGATCATGCACCTTGCATTTCAGGTGGTATCTATTCTATCAGGTGTTCAGTAGTATAAACCATTTCAATCCTTGAGCTGCATTTTATTCTTATGGCTCCATCTTCTGGTGTGACTGAGCCAGAGGTTCAGTTAAGTTAGATTAAGGGTTCTGAGTCCTTACGTTAGTAAGACTCAGTCTTTCACCCTGAAGCTTAATCCGTTGTGTTCCTGAACACCCCTTATATGGTGCGCCTTCTCATCTTCTTTATGATGTCACACTTCTGAGTCTTTGGAGGCTGTGCTGACATCTTCTAAACCCGTCGCTCATGTGCATCT
>QLOY01000909.1:0-23504 GCA_003313965.1 Megacollybia marginata | reverse complement strand
GGTATGTGAAAATGTTTCTTTTGTCTAATGGAAAAATGATTTATATAAAGGAATCCTGTTATATTATAAGGAAAGTTGAAATGTTTCTAAGGTGAAAATTATGTTAAAATATTAGCTTTTCACTGACTTTTACCAGTAGGTAAAATACTATGTTTTTGATATAATTGTAGCCTTAGTTGACATTAGAAGTGGTCTCTTACAATTTTTGATTATGGAAAATGTTATTAATTGGGATGTGTGAGTGGTATTCAAGACAGACAGGGTTGAAAGCGAACACATGTATTGTTTTTAACTTGTTCAAGTTGTTGCGTTTGTACTCGCTTGCAATATTATTTTAATAATCCAATAATAATCTCAATCTGAGACATGGTGGAGCTTGACTGGGGCTTGTTTTCGGAACAAAAGTCAAGTACACTGTAATTACATGCTCTATGCCACTGAAAGACAGCCTCAGACCAGAAGTTGGTGGTAGGTCGACAAAAATTTTTCGGACCCTTGGCATCGACCCTCCCTACCCGCGGTACGGGATTGCCGGTCCGGTACCCCTTGGTGTTTTCTTCAACTTCCTTTCTTAATATCTAGACCTAGGAGATAAGATCCTGCAAATACGGTTGAATATGCCAGTGATACATTTTTCATATGTAGTCTTTTTTCTTTTAAAATTCAAGCCAGTCACGAAATTAATTCGACATCCTCAACGACACTCTTCCGCCTACTTGGCAAACACATCCACCACTTTTCAGAACGGCGCCTCCTTTGCTTTAGGCTTCCCTCCAACTTGAACTTTAGGTGAAGGCTTCCCAGTCACACCGGAGCTTCGTGTGCCAACCCCGCTTTCTTTGGATTAAATGGTGGGTCTATCTTCATCTTTGAACGGATATCCACTCCTTTCAAGGCTTCCATGACCGTAGGTCTTTGAGTCCAATTGGGCACTTTGATAGGCTCCACAGGGACATGAAGACTGGGGCGATTTGGGGGTGTATGGGATATGCCAGCGGTTGAAGGGATGAGTACGTGGCCTGGTGAGTTGGATCTGTGAAGAAATGACAGTCTTAGGGGTTGTGCCATGTGGGAAACTTCTTACGGGCCTGATTGAGCGAGTGTGGTTCCGCCGTGTATTAGACTATTTACAGTTCTGCTGTATGCTTCTTTTCTGTAGGGTAGACCGTTAATGTTAAGTATAGTTTAGTGGAAATAAGGGATGTACGGAGCCCCCTCCTTGATTGTCTTCACGGTCTCTTTTCCGACCTCCCCCGCGAATTTGATGGCTTTTCCGAGACCCTTCGCGAGCTTGGTCGCGGCGTTGTTCAACGCATTGTTCATTCGTGGTTCGAGAATGTCATGGTTTTCTGACGGTTGGTGACGTGCGTTGATATCGATGCCGGTGTTGATTGGGATCGCCTGTACATTGACGGTAATGGCGAGGATAGCAGTCAGAGCGACGAAGAAGGATAGTCGGACCATAATAAAGTGGACTGGTGATGAGTGTGGACGGTTTATGGGATTGAGATTCGAGGAGATAGGCTCTAGATGACCAGCACCAGAGACAGCACAGCTATGATTCCATCTGGCTCATCAGGGTTTTTATACAAAAGCAGCGATGAGTTGAAATGGGCGTTGAGTTTGACGTGATTGAATTCAATTGGCGATAGTTCATATTGGGTAAATAGCTTAGATCTCCGGACGTACCGCGAGTCACTGAAGATTACATGGCTCTCATTGTGTCCCGCTTTTCGATGATTGCGCCAGAGAAGACAACCATCAGACTCGGAAGTGTTAAAAGAATGGGGATGTCCTGATGTTCTATTTCAGCTGATTCCAAGGAGATATAATGCGATATATGAGGATATCCCTCAACTGTATTGAGTACCTGCATTGTATTATGTTCTGAGCCGCGATCGTTGATCGGTTCCCCGTAGAATTCAGTCATTCGTCATTACCATCTTCCCGCTTGACTATTATCTCCCGCCTCATTCGGAACGCTGAATCCTGGTTTGCGATGATTTTGCGGAAGGGATCGTCCATCTCCACCGATGTTTTGACGGTGCCTTGAACAGACCAGAGGTACCGACGCAGGGTAGTGTAAGTGTCAAACTTCTGCACCGTATCATAAATAAATCACTTCATGAATTTCGTCCTCCATTCAGCATTTAAACTTTAGATCAGCCTTCGAACGCGGGGGTGAAATCAGGCGGATCTAAATAACGCTTCAAGTACTGACTATGATACCAAGTTACCGCCAGATGATCCGAGTGTTGCGGAGTGTTCGAAAGTGTGACGAGGAGTCGATGCATTGCTTGAACAGTACCGTATGAGCCAAGTATGCGCCGGAGAAGGATTGATTCAAGTTCAAGAGCTACGAGCCACGTACATTCTACGACTTGTTAACTTCCCTCAGAGAACCTGAATGCACCTGTCTACGTCGAGCTAGAGAGAATGCCAGTGCCAGTGATCGTGGTCTAAGCGCAACAGAGTCACGCCTAAACCCCGTGACCTGCGTTCGCTTTACAATGTCGACGCCAATACGAGCGATACCGTCGACGCTATCTCTCAAAACGCAGCCTACTATTCCTTCTGCTGCCATCGTATACCAACCATACCTCAAATCCGTGCTACAGACCCGCCTGTGGTACAATATCTTTCTGACGGGGTTTGCCTTATGCTGGGTTGAGTGTACGCTCTCTGCGAGCAACAAAGACAGATGGATCATGCTCCGACACGATGTGCTACTCCGTTCTGTGTGTACATGGTTGGTTGGCTTTGTCCCCGTTGTTGTCCTCCGTAAAGCCTTCCTCACAACGACGCGTCTCGGACAGTCTTCCCCCGCCAAAACGCTGACTGCGCATCTCAGTCATATACAAACAAAAACATCCTTTGCTTTATTTACCGTTTCAGCATTATGTCTGTCCTTGATACAGGAAGACACCCCACGTGTATTCGTGAAAAGCCGGAAGCACCCGCTTTATCTGAACCCATCTTTCGTCTTCCTTGTTCTCTCACAAATTGTGCTTGGACTCATGTTCTGCCTCCGCGAAATTATGCTGAGCGACAGACCAGTCCTCTCATTCCGTCTCAGACATCAGACAGGTTGGGCAACTCTGCCCTTCACAACTTCCATCCTCATCGCATTGTTCACGACCATCACTCTCCCAGTCACATTCGCTGTCTTCTTCTCCGGAAGACTAGCTCTCCCAGTGGTATACTGGTTCCCGCCATTGCGGTGGATTCTCAAACCATTCACCAACCATTTTTTCCGAACCTCCCTCTTCCGGACTGTATTCCTTCCGCTTACGCATCTCTCACTAGTGAGGAAGGCATGGAGCGTAGGATGGTCAACCGCACTTGTATGGGAAGCTGCTCAATGTCTCTTTGCAATCCATATTTCCGCCCCCATCACCATCACCACCTCCATCAACGATCCCATTGCAGCTTTAGTGGCTGGGGTAACCTACCCCACGTCTCCCAAAGGAGACGAAGAAGGCAATGCTCGTATCTACGCGCTTCATGCTTACGAAGAACTCTTGCACCTCTTCACCTCGACGGAGGACGCTGCACGTACACAACGCATCAAACTCTTCGAAGACCAAAGGTACACACCTTTTCTAATCCATCATCTCATTCGGGAGAGTCTTCTATGGCTGGGAAAAGACTATTCTTTCTTTCTTCATCGCGGTTCTCCCCCTCCTCCTCCTCCTGCCTCGTCTTCCTCGTCAGAGCCGAAAAAGCTTCCTATGGTTCCGCCCAACACACCTATAGGAAAAGTCAAGGAGAATACGATCCTTTCCAAAGAGATCTTCTCCACGCCCATAAGGTCGCCTTTGAAGAATGTATTGGATGGGTTGAGCAGTGAAGGGGACATTGTACGTGTTGCGGAGGACGTTGTTGGACCTATTCCGGAACTTTTCCGGTCGTCGACGTCGTCGTTGTGGAGTGGGATTACTTCTCCACAGCGGAACACCGTCACCACCGCCGTCACCACCCCCGCTGCTACCCCCTCGTCTTCTTCTTCCTCTTCGGGGCCTACTACCACAGAGCCGATAATCAAACGCTGGCTCCCCTCAAATTCAATCCCACCAAACCAAGTCATACTCGACCGACTAGGTCTAACACCCCTCCAAGAATGGTGGACCCGTGAACGAAAAGACAAACAAGTTGCGATATGGATCAAGGGTGATGCTGGGATGGCCATTGGTATCATTCGATGTACGTCCCCCTTTCCTTCACTAACGAATTCCTTTCCCCCTAACGATTTCGATTTTCGTGTAGTACTCTCAGCAATAATCTGTACCTCACTTTCTGAAGACACGTATGGCGCTGTTCAATCTAAAATCCCTCAGATTCTTGAAGCTTTTGTCCGGTTTTTGGATGAGATTGATGTAGTCTCTGCTCAGCTTTCTTCTCAGCTTCCTTCTTCTACTCAAACATCCGAAACCGGAACCGGGATTGGTGGGACTACTCAGGAGGAGGAGGAAGTACGAAAGGCTCTAGATGCTTTGGTACCCCTTCGAGAAGCGCTTAAAGAGGGTCTTGCGGATGTGGTGAGGACTTTTAGGGATAAGCTTGGGGCGTTTGTGTTTCCGGTTAGGGTTGCTAGGAGGCTTGACGAGTTTTTGGGGTGGGTTGGGTCGTGATTCGATCTTTTGGTGGCGACGATAGAGTAACTTGCTGTACGCTGCTGGGTCTTTGACTGGGTCGATGCCCGATGCGCTTAAGAACAACGCGTAAATGAGCATGTTTTCTTTACACGTTTTCCTCAGGCAGAGGCATGCTCAAAGATCACACGTCTTGTATAAGCCTAGTTCACAGACTCACGGTCCGATTCCGAAGAAGTTGAAAAGTGAATCAAACAAAATGTTTAGGCAACCGGCACAGCATATTATGTACAAAGACAATCAATGATCCCGGATAACCAGGTGTAATCTTTTTATGTGCGCAACCACTTGAAGGAATGTGTTGCAACCCTCTGGCTCAAGCATGTCCAATGCCCACTGTTGTTCAAGATAACCATATGGAACGTAGGGAACTGCTGATGGCAAAGGTGTTGGGGGAGGGAGAATGCGGGAGTCAGGCTTTGTCCGATCATAATCATATATCCGCATGCGAGTGCCAAGAAAACTGGTCCCATATAGCAGAGAGCACGACGGGTAACCTTCCCCTATCTCGCTCATGTGATCCCGCATTTCAGCATCCGCGTAATAACGACGGAGCGCATTATCGGGCAGTTCATCCCTCACATGAATGAGAAGCGCAGGAACGAGTTGGTTGTCGGTCATGGAGAAAACAATGAAATTAATACGGGGATTGTTGCCGTCCACTTTCGTTGATAAGGCTCGTTCTGGGCCAACAACGAACTGGCTCTCGTAGAAACAGTACTTTTGCAGCATAGTACTGAACGCGCCGGTATAGATGCCATTAGCACCAGCGGGGTCTTCTCGAGCAGCTTGGAACAATCGGAGGAGTGCCTCCGGCCACATATGGTGTGCTGGCACGTCCATAATTGCTAGAGAGAGAGATGTGTTTAATCTTGCGACCCACTGGTCAATCTTACCTTTGGATGATAGATGCCTTTGTGCTCTGTAGAACTTAGGCATTGGACCGAACGGACTGCAGGAATTCATCCACCTGGACCTCAATGACATGAAGCCATCACGAAACATCTCAATTGCAGATTGCAGAGAGGGTATAAATAGTACAAGGGGCTCCCGGGATTTGAATTTTACATATCATCCCCCAACTTGAAGCTTTTCATGCCTAGGATCATGGAAATGAAGGTCCGAAGTGACCAATCTCAGCTGTTAAAGAGATAGAAGGTACCCCAAAAGTGTGACTTTTGAGCGTGTTACAGACTATATATGGTATGTGACAGTGACCATGTGCACCTGCCTAATTGGTAAATCATGCTGGCTTGGCTTGATTCCACTTATACATAAAGAGAATGGCTATATAATATGTTCTATGAAGGAATAAATGTATTGGAATTAATTGCTGTTCCCTTAGAGGTCAAAGACTTGAAGGTTGGTAACGTGGGCAGGTCATCACATGATCAAAAAATTGCCTATTTTAGTAGATAGTTCCCACCATGGTAGGTAGGTACCCCTTGACCTCGACCTTATTTTGTAAACCAGGATGGTGTGTAGCATTCTAATCCCGGGAGCCCCTTGAAATAGTATGGAAACCACATGATTGCATTCTAAACTCCTGTAAAGTTCCTATCGTACGAAGATGAAGATATAATTAGGTTAGTGTCGAGTATTATTTATTGAGCGTAATCAGCCACACACGAATCTACTCTGGCACCACTGCAGAGTTCAAATTGTTACTAACTGCTAGTCTGCTACTCAGTGAAAGATCGAACATGAATTTATGTCATTGATCTACTATAAGCGGTTGAATTTTCTCCCAAACTTAGACACAAACATCCTAGAAGTGATGAGAATCTTACTATCAAGACAATCGGAAGCCTTATCCTTTTAAACATCTAAGTATAAGGACTCCCCTACTCCAGGGCTGGCTAATGCTGTGATATAACTGCTGGCTCATTGGGATGATATCCACAACTTCAGACATTTTATCAGACCAAAAATTTGACACCGAATTTGGACAAGTCAATTTCTCCCATTTGATCAAAGGGATTGTCCTTGAGAGGCAAGCATAGAGGTTTCAGATGCCTAATTGCCAACCAGTGTCTCCCATTCTCTGCCATTGAGATCTGCTCTATATGACCAAGCACTATATGAGAGCTGCCAATAGGTTGAAACAAAACTGCACTGTTGAGTTTGAGTTCACTTTTGGTAGTGAAGTGCAACCCCTTGATGGTGATACCTGTGATGGTCTCACCTACCAGTGCAAGCTGACAATGGCTGTCAAGCATGCTGTTTGCCCCTTCAAGTGCCTTCTGTACAACTTCCAACATTAGTGAAGGGTAAGTGCTTTGGGTGGTGACACTTTGCTGTCCATTGTCTTGTGTCAAGCATCAGATGGGCCCTTCATAAGATGGGAGTGCAATCATCACTCTGGAGGTAGGCTTTGAAGTTTGAGTGCATTATGGTACCTTCCAGCTTGCCTGTCAATATTAGCAAGCTCACCTAGATGAGACAGAACTAGGACTCCATGTAAAAGTCCAGACTTTCTAACTCGGACTTTTTAACCTGTTATTAACTGAGTTAATAAACAGTATAAACAGTATCTCACTTGAGAGGTCTGAAAGGCCTGTTAGAAAGTGCTTCCAGCTGTTAGAAAGTCCAGATATTCCAGATGGTAAGATAGATAAATGCTGCTTGTAGTGTTACTCCAATGTCTACCAGATGGAGTCCCAAGCAGTCCTTGCCAAATAAGGTACTTGATAACACAAGGTACCAGTGAGTGAACCTATAAGACTTAATTGTGTGCTATAAACATTACTTTCAACTTGAATCTGTCTGAGGTTATAGGACTCAAAATTCTATTAACATCAAAACAGAGATATACTCAAAGCTGAAGTCTAGGACCACTTTCTAACTGACTTCAAGTTTCTAACAGGTTAAAAAGTACTTTCTCACATGTTTTTTTACAGTTTTTTACTGCTAATTAGTAAGTAGTTAATAACACCTGTTAAAAAGGAATCCAAGGCCCCTCACGTTAATAACTAGTTATTAACTCAGCCAATACTTTTACATGGAGCCCTAGACAGAACCATACCCATCTTACTATTTGTTAGTATTTGCTGCAATCTGCTGATCAAACACTCAAACAGGAACATCCACCAACCATGGATGGGTCCAAGAGACATTAGAAGTGGCCTGATGTGAAGAGCTGTGTGTTGGTTTGGTGTGAGCTGCATGTCAGGATAGAGTCTGCAGATGAAGGAACATGTATATCATGTACTTTTGGGAGTGTGTCTCAGATACACTGGCAGATGTTCCCTAAAACACAGCCAATGCCAAATACATTGTGCTCTCAAATAACTTTGCTTGTCTCTTTGCCTCGGCCAAGCCTTTTGAAAAAGAGCAACTCCCTGGTGAGTAAAATTGAGCAACTGTGATTACAAAGTCAAATTCAATTCCCAATTGCCATTGGTCTGCTTTGAGCTTACCCACTCCTTTCAAACTAACATTGTCTGGAGAAGCTTGATGCCAGGTTGGTCTTGTTGTTTGAGTGAGGAAATTGTGCAGCTGGCCAAGTTCTGCTTTGCTCAAGTGGTCAGCCCATTATCCTTCTTGGTCTGAAGGCTGTCTTGCTTTCTGCTGCACAATCAAAAAACTCACTGCATATGAGGTCCACAGCAGGCTTGTGAGTTGACAATGGCCTATTGTCTGATGTCATCTGGTGCCTAAAGAATGTCTAAGATACTGAGCTGCCGAAATCAGATAGATCATTTGTCACTTACTTGCAACTTGATTAATAATTCATCCTTTTTAGACTTTCTGATCTCAAGTCCATAATGCATACAAAGAGCCTTTAGGACATTGACTTGTGCCAGCTTAAACATCTGTGTCTTGCTAATACTGTCTTTTCTGAGCAGTGCTTTGACCTCAGTCAACTGCCTAGCATCCACAGGTTTGCTGTGACAGCCAGTAGATCCTCCTCTGTAATCCCAATAACACACTTAAAATGGTGGTGGACAAGACTGAGAAAAAGGTTGTGCATACTGTCCACCATGACCATTGTAGTGTCCAGATAGACCATCAGATACTGGATTCTTTGAATATTTGTTTGCATTCAGCCTTGGAGGATGCATCTTGCCATTTCTCCACCCATTCTCTGTCCACCTCATGGTTTCTCTTAGGCCAATGATTCCAATCTAAGTGGTTAACTTCTGCTTTTGTGAGTCAGAAAAGGGCACAGAAACATGTTGAAGAGCTGTGGCCAGTGGCATATCAAACACACAAAGTGCAATTGCTGAATGTTCTGATCGTCCATGAAGGTGGGAGGGGGTTCAGGAGTAATATGTTCCATCCTTCCATGAGTGCTTAAAAGCATCAACTATGGGTCATAAGTAGTAGTTAGTTGCATCCAGAGGGGGTTCCTTCAGAGCAGGAATAAGTCCTGTGAGGAACATGTAGTCTTGTTGATAATGAAGGCTTGGTGGAAGATTAATCAACACCATGGTGATTGAGCCTACTGAAGCAGTCCTCCCAGCTGCTTTGTTCATATATGGATTGAACCAATCAACTGACAGAGCCCAAAGCAGCTGTAGCTCTGACCATCTCAACCCATCCCAAAAAGGTCTGCTATCCAGACCTTGAACATGATACACACTGGTACTGTCTTTCAGGTTGACCATATGGTAGTCAAGAGGATTAGGATACTGTGAAAACCAAGTAGAGCTGCAATCAAGCAGCTCTTCACTGTGAGGGTGACTGAGAAGTCTTGCTTTAAAGCTTTCAAATTTCTGGATTTTGGAAGGATGAAGAGGATGAAGAATGCTCTCCTTGTTAATGACTCTTGATTTGCACACTGTGGCTCAGCACTCAAGACCAAATGATTTGTTGGTACACTTCAAGACATATGCACCAGGAGGATATGTAAAGTGGCATTGGGGACAAGCCACCCAGGTCTCAATGTCTGCATCCATACCAAAGACAGTTTGCGCAGTATAGATGTTGCATAGAAAGTGTTTAAGTAAGTCCTCATCTAGTGGTGAGTGGCCCATCTGGTCTGCCATTGTCACTTCTAGAAGAAGTTGGATCAGTCTAAGAGTTATATTAGACCACAAATGTGAAAATGTTGAGCATGACAACCATGAAAGCTGCTAACAATGTGTGGCTCTTTCTCATGTAAGCTTGGATTCACATCTGATTAACCTCACAGTGAATGAGTCATTCAGCCACCCAGGCTCAAGTGTGATGGTAGGTCATGAACAGGTTGAGTGTACCTATCATACGAAGATAAAGAGGTTAGTGTCGAGTATTACTTCCCTGACTATCTCCGAAGGAGTAGGAGGGTTCTGTCAGTAAAGATCGTGCATCAAAAGTGCTTATCGATGCCCCAAACAGCCTAACCTTTTTTTAGTCTCTCCTAGCCAGACGAATCCACAATCATTGTTGACATTGGATGGAACGATGTGGATTTTTAGTCTGTTGTCTTCTCATGGTACCTTGGCAGGTCACCGATTTGTGACAAAATCAACTCACATGTGACTGCCAACACATTTCTTTTTGATGTGATTCTGACACATCTGAGCACCAGAAATGCTGAAAACCACTCCCAAATCAGCTACAATATCAAAAGATTTGCAATTTAAATATCCTTCACCACCAGATCCTAGTCCCCAGATACCATGACCCCCACCAGCTGATGTCATTGCTCAATACAGCTGCCCAGACTCTTCTACAGCCTGAATGCACTCTCTGATCCAGAATCATGCTGGTGCTGGAGGAGCTCCAAGGGGCATTGGTGGTGTCAAAAATGTAGGTGAGGCTGCCATTTTCTTTGCACAGAGCGAGCAAGGAATGGCACAATTAGCCTCAATGCATGTCTTCGCAGCTTCAGATAAAGGCTTGTTGCCATATACATCAGGAAAAACCTGACTTGGTCCTTGGGATGTCCCAGGCCTCAGGAGACATCCCAGGATGTAATGGGACACTGGGGACACTGGGGACATCCCAGGACAGGCAGGGCCAAAGTTACCAAATGAAATGTTAACCAGGACCATTCGGGACGCACTCAGGATGAGCTGGGACTCAACTGGGACTGGCCTGGGAACATAGGAGATTGATAGAAGTCAAGTGATCACAGGCAGTTCACTGACGCAACTTAACAAGACAAAAGTAAAGTAAGACTATATTGCAATAAGCATGTCGAACTAGCAAGTAATCATAAAAGCCTTCAAGGTCTACATCCTTCAGCTTGCAGTAGAACTGGCATAAGCAGAGCCTACTATAGAGAAAATAAGAAGCAGTAAATGGAGAAGTAAAAGCTTACCAAAACCACGACTCAGACAAAGAAGAGACTGTTAAAAACGAATGATATGAACAAAGAATAAGGGCAAACAAATGGAGGAGTTCTAGGCCTAGGTCTAACACTAAGTTAGGTGACACTTATTGCATATAAGACTTACCTTACCATTAGACGTCTACATCCTACATCATGGTTGTGAGCTAAGAGGTACAAGTCCAAAGTCGTACCATTTAAATCCAACATGCATGTGACTTCCAACTAAGGAAGGTGCACTGGTAACTTCCCTTTTGAGCGGCCTTGCCCTTCTACCTCCACCAACCCCACAGCAATAGCCTAACATCAGACAATTCCGAAGTTTGGACCATATCTCTTGCCTCAGAAGGTGAGTTTGGGAAGGTTAAGTATAGAAGACTTACCTTCCCATTAGACATCCACATCACGATCCTACATTGTGGTTGTGAGCTAAGAGGTACAAGTCCAAAGTCGTACCACTTAAATTCAACATGCACGTGACTTCCAATTAAGGAAGGTGCACTCGTAACTTCCCTTTTGAGTGGCCTTGCCCTTCTACGCCCACTGACCTGCAGTGTTAGCCTACCCATATCAGACAAGTTTGGATATCTCTCAGTGCCTCAGACACTTGATGAAGGAGAGTTTGGAAAGGTTGAGTTGGGGTTGCATTCACAATGGGGCTGAGCAATCAGACGTCTTCAAAGTGAGGTAGTTTTGTACTAAGTTCCCACAGGTCTGTATCTAGATAGGAAAACATGCAATATTCCTGTGTACCATCATACTACCCAAAAATTGACACTCCTGTTTGCATCCTAAAGACTGGCTCAAGATGAACCCAATCTTCCCCAAGACATACCCAAACTGTCCCAGGATAACCCTAAAAAACAGAGGATGCAGCCTGACAGACCAGTAGCTCCCCAAATGTCTTGCAGCATCCCAGTGCATCCCCTATTTTGAGGAGTCTTCCCAGGACACTTTAGGAATACAGGGGCTGTACCAGGGTATACCGGGGTGGCCTCAGGACACAGACCTTTTTGCTGATGTAATATGTTGAGAAATGCCATGAGGCAAATCTTCTGTCAAAAACTTTGCCCATGCTAATTCTTCCAACATTGCAGTGTTACCAGACTGTGCAGCTTTAAACTTTGTATCAGATCAGTCAACTGCTGCAGACTAATGTACCTTTCAGTAGCTTCTCAGCCATTTTGATAGTGCAAGACAACACAAAAAGCACTCCATGTCCAATCAGGTCCTGGATACCACGAATGCGACCTTCCTGCTGCCAATACTGATTGACTGATTTGGGCATGACAAGAGTTAGACTGTCTAGAAGGTTCTTCGAGTTCAGACCATTTGTAAATGCAATGGTGGCAATAACCACCTGACAGTAAGGCTGTCAGGAAGGTAGAGTGTATCCTGATTGTAATCATCTGGGCACAAACTGCAGTAAATGCGAACCTGTTGCAAGACATCTGTGCCCTCAGGCAAGACATTGAAACAGAATACAAGGACATGATGGATGATATCCAGTGTCTCACAATGGATAATAGCTTTCTGTCCTGATGAAAGATACAGTAAGAGTTCTGGGAAGCTAGTGCCTGGATATGAAGATTTGAATGGTGCTACAATGATCTGCATGTTAGGGTGTTCATTCAAATACCGAAGGATGTCAAACGAGCTGTCAACAAAGCCTAGACTGCAACAAACCAAGAGGGTATCTGGTCCCAGTTGAAGTGTAGCTGTAATAGCAAAAATTGATATATGCAATGGAAGACGACCTCAAAAGAATGTTCCAATACTTCAAAAGGCTTTGTGAGATGAAGCACCCCATATATTGATGAGATGTGCTTCCTCAGCACAGGTAAATATGATGTTGGTGCAAAATGTCTTGTTAGCAGTGATCTGGTGCCATTCCTTGTAGTGTAAATGCTCAGGATCAACAAAAATAATGTTGTAATGAGTGCAAGAACTGATTTCATTAACTAGGTTGTGACCAGACTTCCGTGCTTTGGTAAGGGTTTCGTGACAATATGCAAAGCCTCTAAGGCCACATTCTGCTGCTTCTTTCACCTACATGCATCAGAGCACTCCATATTCCACAGAAAAGGATAGTAGATGTACCAAGTTTGTTGCTAAACCCTTAGTTGGGGTTACCACAATGCCTACAGCTGTTTTCTTAGCTTTTGATGCAAAAGACAAATAGAGGAGGGGGAATTTGTGCAATTCGTGATGAACGAGAAGGGGAACCATAAATGATGCTAATTTGCCTTGGCCACTTGCTATGCAATAAAGAATGTCATGTCTATCAAGGATGTGAGTGATGGCATCTAGCTGATGGGACCTTAAGCCCATCTTCCAGTGCAAAACACAATTGCTTGGATTGTTGAAATACCCTCAGGGTCTTGCCAGCGCAAGCTGGAGGCCATAGAGTGACAGGAAATACGAATAAATTAGGGAGAAATATGGCTACAGTCAGGTCACATGCACAGTATTAGTAATAAGTCCCTAGCACTGAGTTGACGAGTTTCCACCATTGCACATGCCACCAAAAAAGGAAATCATGCACATGACTGTTGAGCCACCATGAGCCAGCTCAATTGTTGACTTCATAGATTAAATACAAGTTAAAAACAGCGTAATTAGGCTTTATATAATGTGAGTATTCTTTCTATTATTTCCTCATTTGATCCAACACATTTGACATGGTGAGACTTTGTGACTTTATTGAGGTCTGGATGGCGCAGTAGCTTCTTCAGCTGTTCTCACGCTGATGGATGGCTATAGTTGAATGATCCAGGGTTGTCTGGGTCAATGGGAGGATTGGGTGATGTACAAGCAGGTGATCCAGGTAGGGGTGATTTCAGTGCAGCTGTTTCATTGGCAATCTTCAGATTTGGAGCTGGGGAAGGTATGAGGGAAGACTCAGGCTGCATTAGTCATGATATATTGGCTAAAAAACTGGAATTTGGTTAGAAAATATATCCATCAATAACAAAATACACACGATGGAGAAGAGAGAGGCTCAAGGGCATCTGATTTTGCCTTCTTTCCTGAGTGTTCTCCACCTGAATAAGCCTCTGTGTGTGTGCGCTTTTTTGATTTGACTTGTGTGCCCATGGCTTCTGCTGTCTCAGTCCATGAGTGTTGGTTTGGAGCAATATGCTTTGAAGGGGAAAGCATTGACTGCTGCACATGTTGAATATCATCATTCACAGCGGTGACATGAGAAAGGAGATTAAGAAGGGAGTTGGGAAAAGGAAAGGAAGGATGAGCATTGAGGAATAGAACCAATTTGCGTAAGTTGTCTTTGACTGCATCCAAGGTGATAGTATCGTCCGAAATTGATGTATTGTGATTCCGAATAAAGTTGTCTTCTTTGATGACACCAATCTCTGATGCTAAAGAAGCAGATGAGAGTGTCAAAGCAGGAATTGAAGGAAAGGTTTTGGGAAAGTGGTATTGAACTGCAGCTATGTGTTTGCAGTATCTTATCCAGGTAAATGAGCAGTTATAGGCCTCCAGATCGACATGATAAGTCATTCCTGGTTTTGACTGGGAATTGACCCTGAATACCAAAGTGTCAGCACTGTTCTCACCATCTGAAACAGGCACAATGTTAGACTGAGTAATTTTTTGTCCTTTCTTTGTCATATCTTTCTGTGTTTGCAGCCAAAGATCATCACCTTCTAGCCCAACACTTTGATGTTCATGCCATGCAATGAAGTGGGGCATGGCAATCTTCTCCAATGTATAGAGCAAGTGATCCATGCGACAGTTATGCTTGCCTTCAAGAAAGTCCCCTTTTAGTAAGTGATGCCAACTGCTAAAATAATCAGACCAGTGGGAGATAACAGGTTGTGAAGAACGTACACTTCAACCAGCATATTGGTATCACTCACTTCCTCTGAGTCAATCTCACATCCAATTCAGAAAACACATAGTTCGCCTATAGAAATTCAATGCACTTGGGAATTGAGATGCTCCGGTCAGGCTTGATCGAAGCTTGATCCCTTTCAAATGCTCTCACGAATGTTGAGCATATAGAGAGGATGTAGAGTTGAGAAAGGCAATTCATGAAGAAAGCTGCCACTACAATCACCCAAGTATCATCAGTTGGATAGATCACAGAAATTGACTGACCATTACTCATCAGCCAGATTAAGAAAGATGTCAAAGATACAATGCCGGTATTGTTGCCGACTAAGGAGGAATCTAGTCAACCAACCAACACAAACTTACCTGAATACTCGTGTGGTGACTGTAATTCCACATTCAGGTATTCGAGGTCCTTAACCCAGTACGCATGTTATAAAACTTGTAAATCAGGGCTGATGAGATGGAAACATCTGAATATTTCAAATTGGTAGAGGCAGTAAGGGAGAATGAACTGACCAGCAACCAGATTACTTATGAACAAACTTTACAGGTATGTCGAACAGAGGACATTTCAAAAGCACTCCATTTGATTATAAACATGGTCATTGCAAAACCCATACCAAGCTGAAAGTATCAACATGTGGTAACAGCGACAGCACAAGATACCATACAGCAATGAGTATGAGGATGATCAGTGCTGATCCAATATAGCAGTTTGTTGAGCTCAGGAAGGAGTGAGACGTGAGACCGATCAGACATTGAAATGAGCACTTACAATCAGATATAACCCAAAACAAAAAACCCAGTAACAAAGAAGCACACAACAGGCCACTACTTCAAGTGTCAGGTGGACACAAGTTAGGAATACCTGCCATGTGAGGAGCTCAACATCACCTGTGTAAACAGTTTTCTCAGTTACCCAGTTAGAGCGAGATTTGCTTACCCCTAGACCTGATGCAGGTCCCTCAAGCATCACACATTGAGGGCAGTGTTGGCCCTTAAGCCCTTAAGTGGGGTCCAGCAGGTCTGAAGCCTTCATTAAGGGTTAAGGGTTAATCTTGAATGGCTTTAGTCACATGTCTGCATTTGTAAATAGAGCATTGATCTTATCCAAATCTGCCTCTATGCTATGTTATCAGAGTCTAAATCTTCCTGAAGGTCTAATGGAGTCTCCATTAAAGCTGCCTCCTCATCTTCACAGGTGCAGTGTTTAGCCTCCCTCCCAAAGTGATGTTTCAAGTAATTTATGATTTGCTGAGCCAGGGAAGTGTGCTCGTTGTATGCTGTCAGCTTCTTCATTAAGGATTCAACACATATCACAGTAGATGCAGCTATATTTGTATCCTATCATGTGTTACATTAAGCCCTTCAGAGTCCAGTCTCCAATCTGAACATGTTAAGGGGTGTTAAGCCTTAAGTGATCTGAAGGCTTCAGCCCTTAAGCCAACACTGGTTGAGGGACCTGTACAATTCCAAAAATAGATGGCATACACAAAATTCAAAATTTTTTATCCTCCCAAGGTACTCAGCAAGCTTCAGGGTGGTATTCTAGGTTATACACAGCATTTATAATGATGTTCTGGATGTAATCTTTGCTCTGTTGCACTGGAATAAAGCTGCGAGCATCCTTGCACATGCAATTCATGTGTGCCCCCAAATGCTTGTTTGGGATTTTCATCGTGTTTGCACCTCAAATTGGCTAATTAATTGCATTGAATGATGAATGAGCCATACCTCAAGATGTTGGGCATTGGCAGTGGCGAAGAATGAGGAACCAAATACACGTCAGTGCCACGTGCATCAGGCGAAATCTGTGTACGCGAACTATTTTCAGAATTGTACCAGGCACTCACACGAGACTTCCGTCTGATGTCCCCTCAGCTGTGAGTGCCTGGTTATGAGGCTAGCTTACCCCAATGCAATATGTGATGGACGTCAGCTGGTCTGGATCGCAAGAACAAACTTATAAGCCCCTGAAGTTTGTTGTTCTTCTGGCGATGAGCCGGTCAAAGTACGACTCAAACTTCAATAATGAAAATACTGGATAGATATCTATCTGCTCCAGTATGAGATTGACCAGACTCAGAGTCTCAGAGTTATTGTTATTGCGACAAAAATTCTCAAGTATATTCCGAAGTCCATCTTGGGCGGAAGAATGACGATAATATTGAACGGCCCATAAGAGCCTTGATATGAAAAGAGCACATGCTACCCATGACCTCAAGGGAGCGTTTAGTCAGAAGTAGTACTTCGCAAATCATACCTCATCAGGAGAGTACCCAGCCTATCATCCAAGACTCGGAGTCTTCATATTTCTCAGGTAAGATGATACAATGTGTTCGAGAATAAATCGGGTTGTAACGGTAGTACAGTATGTGACTTGATCCGACCCTGGATAGTGAACAATTTGGCAGTGCATAAACAGGATTTCATCGACTCGCTGTTGATCACGGATGTAACATACAGTGTACGAGACAGGATTTCAAAGTTTGAGTTATCTCAGCCCTATGATAGCTCCAGCCTCACTGCTGCTCACTCCAGTGGCCCACAACTCTGAGTCTGCCACTTGACGCCGTTCATTTCACCACCAACTTCTCAGCATAGTGAATCCTCAGGCCTCAATATTGTCTTGCAACTCATACACCTTCCGTGGAATGGATTTGCTCTGAGATTCCGTATGTTGATACGCCAGTTTTGCGGCTAAGCTTATAAACTGGCAATGTTATCAACATAAGTTGGGCTATAAGGTCAAGATGTGTCTATTAACTCGTCTATAGTCTGGCATTACATCTAGACTTGGTGACTGAGTATGCATCTAGACTTTGAAACTCGTTTGCGGCTGTCTTTGTTCGAGACTAGGCTGTATACTGAGTTGGGTCTTTCTTAAACATGGCTAGTATAGTTAATTGGTGTCATTGATGATCCTAGACGAGTTGAACTCTCAGAAATTCATGTCTAGTACTAAGAACTGTACTACGGCTATGATTTGCAACAATCACGTGATCGAGTCTAGGGGAAAGGAGGAAAGAAAGTCGAAAGGCGTCCTCTAGACTACCAGAAACACCTGATCCAGCATCGCATTTGTCAGTGTTGGTGTACTGCATGGTCCACTGAGTCATCTAGAGTTGGGAGAGTGCTTAGAAAACAGGACTAGGAAAGTCACGGTATCGGATAGATCGCAAGGCACCTGAGGCCTAGTAAAAGTGTTTCAAAGCAGTGTCTGGAATGCAGATCCATGTGGTCGCAGTACTAGAACTGCTATGCCTGGGTACAGCCATACTTCAAAAATAGGGGTGGTGCAGCATATGGCAACCACCCTCGGAGATCCCTTTCTCATTTCTTTCTGATTCATCTATTATTTATCGGACCATGGCCAGGCACATACAATCTCGATTCATCTATATTTCATCAGGAAAAACCCTTTTTAACCTGGATGCCTCAAGGTTGACCTGGATCAACCTATGTCAACCTTGGTCAGTCCCAGGTTTAAGTCTCAATTTTCAGGTTAGCCAGGTCAACCTAAGTCATGTCTAGGTTAGCCCAAGTCAACCCAGGTCAGCCCAGGTCATGTCTAGGTTAGTCCCAGATCAGCTCAGGTTGACTTAGGTTGACTCAGGTTTACTCAAGTTTGCCAGGTTTGCCAGGTCAAAAAGGGTTTTTCCTGATGTTATATCTCTAGAACTGTATATAAGGACGTCTAGGACTCGTAGTACCACTAGATAACCACCCCTTGCCTACTATTTGTATTTGGCTTGGTGTTAAATGATTGGGTTTTGTTTGGTTCATCTCTAGTGTGAGATTGACGTGTTTGTGATTTGCAATTTGGATTTTGTGTTGTGATTTTGGAGTTTTGAGTTTGGATTTTGAGTTAAAGTTGGTTTTGCATCTGTTGGTGCATTGTTTTGTGTCAGATATCATAGTCTGCTGTTTCTAGGAGTTAGACAACTACTCTAGAAGTTTGAAAACTCTTACTAGTCTGAAATAGACAAAGTTCCAAAGCATTTCCCTGCTTGAGACACTTCTCTAGAATAACAAAGAGCTTAAAACTCACAACCCCTGGGACATTAAAAGACAACTAGTGCGTGTTGTTTGTGGTGTGTTTTGTGGTTTGTAGGCTTCGCTTCGACACCTTTAGATCGCAGATCTCCCCCTAGACTTCGCGTCGACAGTTCCGCTCATGTGCACCGCCACCCCAAGCGTCCCTATCAACGTAATATTGCCTTCTTCATGTGCTAAACTCTGCAGAAGTATTACTCACTTTGTGCTCGCTTTCGAGATTCTGCACGTGATATTGTCTTCTTCTTGCACTAAACTCTGCAGAATAATCGCTTTGGGCTATAATGAGGCTATGAGCCTTCAAGTAGGAGCTGGAACATCCGAATTGATGCGACCAAGATGCGACTGCATACTGATCTACAGATATGGATCAGTAAATTAAAAGCAAGACAAGATATAGCTATACCCTAAATAGCAACTGTGTTTGGTACATCTACATCGGCTTCTGTAGTGCTGCTTCTGAGTTAGACACTTCAGTTCATCAAATTTGAGCATGGCACTGTACTGCTTCTTTCTGTCGCCACAGGAGGAATAAGACAATACAGACGCCATCCAGTGACTCTAATCTGTGAGCCAGTACAGTAGATTTGGAGTATTCACCTATATTAGCACCAGCGATTGATCAGGACGGTTGGCTATTGACCACGAGGCCTGAGGCGAGGATCGAAGGGGGCTCCACATTGAAGCTCAAAGTTCACGACAGGGGCTTATGCGTTAGGGGATTAGGAACGTAAAGGCCTCATGCCTCATTCAATCTCATTCAATATTGTCTTGCAACTCAGTACACCTTCTGTGGAATGGATGTGTTCTGAAATTCTGCACGTAATATTACCTTCTTCTTGCCCCAAGGTTTGCAGCAGTATTATTTGCTTGGTGCTAATGAGCATTCAAGTGTGCTTCTGTGACGTATTTCACATAGTTCAAGCTGTCTGCCACAGTCTGCGACTCATTCCTAGGGTGTATAGGGTCCTATGTACCATTAGCTTATATGGTACTGCTTCTGCTTCTCCTGAGTTAGATGGATCGTCTGCTCCCTCACTTAGATCGCTCAGACTGCACACCAAGTAGAAGGACACAAAGCTGGACAGAAGCATACTTCAAGAAGTTGCCATATTGTTGCTTTCAAGCGCTGTTTTCGGCTGAATGGAACATCTGCATTCCCATGATGACCTGCTATGTGGAATATATAAGCTCGAGTGGCAAGACTCAAAACCATTATCCCCACTTTCACTGTGCTTTTCATTGTATCTCATCATGTCCTTGTCTCTTCCGTCTGGAGTGTGTAAGTTTCCTGGTCCTGCATCTTAGATCTTAGATGTTATTCATCTTGTCCTATAACAGATCGAATCGTCAATTCTGGTACTGCTAGTGCCAGGATGGTACGCATAATGTTGAATAGGCATGACCTTACTGATATGGTGCAAACAAAACCAGGTGGTACTGCAAACGGTATGATACTTGATTGAAGCAGGCATCAAATTCTTATCTGAGCTTCAACTTAGGCACTCCAATAACAGGCTGGCATTTCGGTGATGATTATAACACTCACCAGCTCTGGTCGGTCCAAGAAATAGCAGAAGACACCTACACCATCCGAAATATCGGCAGCGGCACCTACGTGGATCTTTTAGATGGTAAGCACTTATGCATATGCTTGACTCTGTCTAAACTTGCCATAGGCTCAGCAGTGAGGCAAACACCTATCAGTGGATGGGCTGGAAGTGGAAGTGGAACTAACACGCATCAAGTGTGGGTCATCAGGAAAGCCATAGACGGTGAGACCTACAGGTAAGTTCCTTTGATTATTCAGCCATGCCCAACTTTGACCTTTTCTATCTGCCTCAGGATTCAGAATCATCAGGAAAAACCCTTTTTGACCTGGCAAACCTGGCAAACTTGAGTAAACCTAAGTCAACCTAAGTCAACCTGAGCTGATCTGGGACTAACCTAGACATGACCTGGGCTGACCTGGGTTGACTTGGGCTAACCTAGACATGACTTAGGTTGACCTGGCTGACCTGAAAATTGAGACTTAAACCTGGGACTGACCAAGGTTGACATAGGTTGATCCAGGTCAACCTTGAGGCATCCAGGTTAAAAAGGGTTTTTCCTGATGATATTGGGTCTAACAGTATATATCACGCCATCTTTTATTATACATCTGATCACATCAGTGTTTGTCGACCTTCTTGACAGGTAAGTGCCATTGTCACGCCAGCGGTAATGTGACTACATGTCTTTTTGATTCACAGAGGTAGCGAAAATGGTACCCCAATAACCGGATGGGTAGGCAATTGGGAGGAGACCAACTCTCATCAGCAATGGATCTTTCAGCCTAAGCCTGTCAAACATTAGCCTTGTTCCCAGGCCCTCTGAGATGTAAAGCAGTGATTTCTGATTGTACAATACTGTCTGAGAACTTGAAATCATGCTCTAGGGTCACAACCCATAGTATGTATCATTAGGGGAGCTCAAGGTTGGCCATTACTGTATCATTTCGATCAAATGTTCAGTAACGTGTAACAAGCACGTCTGAACTGAACGAATTTGGTATGTGTAACGTGTAACACTGGGCTTTTGAACACCGTTACAACTGGTACGTACAACACCTTAAAAACTTGTTTTTTTTGGGTACTAAACTAATTTTTTAGGCTATTCTTCGGTATGCATAAAGCAAGTTTGTAGGCCTCTTTCTGTGTAGCTGATAGCTTTAGTGTAGGCATAGTACAAAAATTTAGAGTTTAGCACTGGACCTATATTTAGATATGAACATTTCGGAGGTATGTAACGCTATGCTACCCAAACTGAACACCTTGGTCACTGAACACCCCCTGTAACGTGTAACATGGGCTGATCATCTGATCGAAATGATACAGTATTTGCCGATTATTTTTTTACTTATTTGTCACTTATTGCAAGGGGGGTGTGGCATTGCGGCACGTGACACAGGGTCTAGGGAGGGAGGGGTCCCGAGCCGACCGAAAATCATGTTTGTAGGCCCAGCCCAAATAAGCTTCTGGCAGCTCGGAAAGCTTCGAAAAGCACTTCTAATAGTCTGAATAGCTTATTTACACTGTAATAGACTACGTTTACTTATGCCTGGCCAAAAAAAGTATGTGCCGTCGGTCTGAATACAAGTTTTCCAGTCTGACGAGCGTACCCAGTGTGGATTACCCTTCGGGAACCGTCCTTGAATGCGAAAAATGTAAAATGCTAATTAAATTAGGAGCCAGAGGCAGCTGCCTCCGACCATCTCCGCTCTGTCAAATCTTCTTAAAAAAGTGAACAGAATGCCAAGGGACGTACCAAATTGACTATACTCATTCAAATTGTCCCAACCTATCCACGAATCAGCGCTTGAGATACAATCAAGCTGCAAAGTCAACATCCACTTCTCCCTGCTCAAATGTCCCAATTGTCTGTCCTCTTTGCCCAGATCATTCCGCTGCAGTCTGGACGTACTTTCTTGAACTCCATTTTGCCACATGCCATAAGCTCAGACCCGAGAATTTCCCAATATGCTACGAAGTTTCGGCATCAGAAAAGACTGCACTCAAAGAGATCTGGAACAACCGATTTAAGAAAGAAAAACGAAGAAAAGGAAGCCATGCCAAAGTTACGAAGCGACCACTAGTGATATCTCATGAGCATGAGTCAACAATGGCATTGAGGTATGTCTATCAGCTACCTGAATATTGAAGTCGGATGAAAGAGCATTTTAGAAAAGACACACCTGAAGACGAAAGTCCTAGTAGCCAGGCTGTTCGGGATGAATCTGAGTCGGAATCTGATGGAACTGACCGTGGTCCGGTTGAGGACCCTGAGCCTGACGATCATTCAAGTTCAGATGAAGGAAGTATTATTATTCCTACTCGCAAGCGCAGGATCATAGTGGACACTGATGATACTGATGACAACAGAGAATCTCCTCACCACCATAACCGGATGCCGACGGACTTGACTGCAACACCTGAGCTTCGACTGGCAGCCAGTGCGGTGGCATTACAGCATGACAACCTCGTTCCCAGGTCTACTGAATCAATTCGACCAAAATGTATGTGTGCTGTTGTCCAAACTCTCTACTCGTCTTGTTGCAATGAAGTCATT
Organism: Megacollybia marginata; assembly: GCA_003313965.1. Classification (NCBI taxonomy): domain Eukaryota; kingdom Fungi; phylum Basidiomycota; class Agaricomycetes; order Agaricales; family Porotheleaceae; genus Megacollybia; species Megacollybia marginata. Next base: position 575 of record QLOY01000909.1, on the reverse strand, counting down.
GATGAAGTAGCGAAGCAAAGAAGTGACGTGGTGGAATGTGGCCGTAAGGGTTGCGAAACAAGATGGGTATGTGAACACTTGAATGTCTTGTACTCTCTCATGCTTTAAAATGTCAGTTTCATGCTGAATGTGTTGGTTTGGACATCCATAGACCCCGAAATTGGGTCTGCGATGACTGTAAGAAGAATAAGCGCCAAAAATTAGTCTAAAATTAGAATCACGTGCTGTGAATTTCCTTATTAGTAGGGAGGGAGGGTCCCCTGACCCTCTGAGATTTCCATATGTACCCTGTGTATTTTGTCGCAATGCCACACCCCCCTTGACTTATTGGCATTAATTTTAGAATAAGTAAACAAAATAAGTAAACAAAAAGTGATGAATAATTCCAACCTTGAGACCCCCCACAACAAAAAGCAGGCAAAAAGTGACTTTTTTTTTTTACTTTTTTTGACATTTCTCTGCCAAAATGACAAATAAGTGACAAATAAGTCACTTATTTCTGAAAAAGCAATCCCCCAGCTGCTTTTCCAGCTACTTATTTGCTTGATTATTCTGTCACTTATTTGAAATAAGTA